>JAVDBV010040659.1:880-16465 GCA_032619315.1 Piper longum
CCCCCCCCCCCCCCCTCCTCCTCCCACCCACACCCCCCAGCTACCCTTCACCCGGTCCCCCGCCCCGCCGAGCCTCACCCTATCCTCGCAGCTACCTTACCGCTTACTGAGGCTCTTCACATTCTACCCCCTCGCTAGATCTCCTTTGTTGCTCCGTCCACTGTTGCCCTGCTTGAATCAGCCGATTATTACCATTGTTGACTCATGTGAGAATTGGTTCGGATCGGCCTGAATCAACTAATTTTTTGTCCGATTTTTACCGAAACGATCCATAGGTTTTTTGACATAGTAAAATTGCACAATTTCGAGTATAATAGGACGATTTTTACAACTATAGTTGCCTTTAGGCCAAAGGCGGCCATCCCTTGGCCTCGGCGGCTAGGATATGATTGCCTTTAGTAGGTCGGCTGAGATTTAGCCGCACAAGACCAAGGGAGATCTGCCCGCCCTGGACTGCCCAAGCCACGGGCGGCTAGATCCTGTTGCCTAAGGCTTGAATGGTGTGATTTGATCGCCGGTGCCTTGGTGGTCGAGATTAGGACGGTCCAAAGGGCAATTGGATTATTTATTTAAATTTTTTTAAAATAGTCGTAATTTTATCATTATATAAAATTACCGTTTTAGTAATTATACTTGTTTTTTCCACTATTTGATAATATAAAAAAATCCCTATTTTTTGTAAAAAAAGTCTTGTTTTAATTTAGATTTTTTAAACTAAGTAACTAGAATAATTCAATCCAAGGTGTTAATAATCGTTATTTACGATTTGAAAAAAAAAATTCCCCCAAAATCTCCAAGTTATCATGTCTCCTCTATAAAACCGAACCTGATTTATGGCCATTGATATGACTTCATATAGCCTTGGTCTATACAACAGCAATTATTATGTAAAGGCTAGGTTGTAAAGGGCTACATTTAATATTTATATTTAGGTGTAGTTAGATTTAAATTGTCCTTGTTTTCGACGATCATGACAAACCAGCTGTATTTAATCATATAACAATTAGATTGTAGTAATTTTTTCCTACAAATAGTCTCGCCCATAATCATCCATAAAATGACTTGAATTTAATCGTTGTTAAGTTATCAAATCTAATTTATTTTTCACTAAGGCTGCATTTAATTATAACTAATAGCATTATTTGGGCAAAAATTACTATATATATTTAACTATGGGCCACGGCTGCCAATCCTACCGCCATGGTTTTGCTGGCAAAGGAGAGATTGCCGTTTTATCGAACTTGTAATAATTTAGCCTAAAGTGAAATGTAATGTATTGAGTCATTTTTTAAAAATAATTAATTAAGTTAAAATGACTTATACTTATTATATTGTATTTTGGGCCGGGTCGTTATAAATGATATCTGAATAATATAATTCCGTATTAGATGGTGGACTAGACTAGGGATGTTGGGTAGGCTATTCGTTATGGACTAAAGAAGGTCGTAAGCTAAGGTTAGAAATGAGCCAAGTGTAAGAATTTTGGGGACAAAATTTTCTGATTTGGGTGGATTATGAGATCCTTCAACTTAGTCCAACATCTAATATTTATTGAGATAAGATCATATTTGTAAATGAGAATGAACTATATATCTTTAATTTGGTTAATCATTTTAAAAAATAACTTAGGCCATCACGTTGAACTTTATGTTGGGTCGTCTAGGTAGGCATTTAGGTTGGGGTGGGTATTTGGGTTGGGTTGTCTAGGCAAGTATTAGATGTGAGACTAAGTTAAAAAATCTCTCGTAGGTATTTGAAATTTTTACAAAAAGTACCCTTAGAATTGTAAATAATAACTTTACACCCTTAAATAGTAATATGATTATCAAACACCTTTTTTCCATACACATGTCCTTCTATTTGAATTATATTTTTTAGATTTTTATTAAAAGTTCACTTTTAATATATTTATACATAATTAAAATATATTTTGAATCTCAATGCAATTAAACATTTATATGCTACTAGTCATAGTCTTCTTTCAAATATATAATTTAATATTAGATGAACTGAATTCATCATATTGTTATTATTTGTTTGAAATAAGGAAAAGCAAAAAATGCAGTGGTTCATAATCTTTGACAAACTTGGGGAATTTTCACGGTTTTAATATGACAATAAAAATAATATTAGTTGTAATGCCTAATTCAATCACCACTAATTAAAATTTTCTCATGCAAATTCATATGAAACTTGCTCTTACTAAATAGTTGAATTTCTTTTTTATCAGGTAGCCTGTGCACTTCGACTTGTTAAAATTATTTGAAGTTAGAAAATTATTAAATGAAGGAAATGAAAGCGATTGTGATTTAAAAGTTTAAGTAAAAATCATATTCAAGATGAAAAATACTATATAAACTTTCTCGACCTACATTCTCTATCCACGCCCTCGTATAGCTACTTAAGTTAAATATTTTGAATTATAACTAATATCAACGTGTGAATGGAGAACATAAATAAAAAAATGTCGATATATCATGATTCATCCATCATATTTTTAATAAGAAGATAATTACTTTTGGAAGGATTAATGAGAGTTACCGATATAAGTTAATATAAGTTGCTTTATAGTTTATAGGGCTGTTCTTAATTATGTAATTATTGTCTATAATTAAAAAAATACAAAAACAAAAATAAAGTGAAAGGATTTTTAAGGCTTATACAAAAATGAGTAAGTTACTCCCAACAAATTTGAAAAGGATAATAAAAAGGGTCGTCCGTCAAAATGGTAGAAAGCAAGGGTAAAAAAGTAAATTAGGGGGAAGGACACACCAGCCTGGCGCCCCGCACTTTCTCCGGCGACACCACCGTAACCAAACCTCCTCCTCCTATTCCGATACTTCGTCTTCTATTCTCTCCCACAGGTACAGTTTCTAATTTACTAGTTCCTACACATATACAAAGAGTCCCTCTCCCTACCCAACTTTTTTTTTTTTCTTGCCAATCAACCTTTGTTAATCACCATTGTTGTTCCTTAATGATAAGGCTTAACCATTTTGGAGCTCGTGTTTATCTTCTTCACACCACCGTCGTATAAACGTGCACCAGTGCGGGCATGTGGTACGGAGTTAAGCCTTACCGTTGGATACGGTTCATTCTTCTCTCTCATCGGGTGGTGTGTTTCTCATGTTTTCTTTTTCTCGTTACCCACGGTTTTCTTTTAATGTTGTTTTTCTTATAATGTTGTTTTCTGATCTGGTCACCCCTGGTTTTCTTATCCTTTTTTCCTTATAATGTTCATTGTGAGTTTAGTCAATGTTCGTGGCATATTATCGATTTGATTTCTTTTAAGTTTTCAACCAATCTTTTGATGTTTTGGAAGTAGAGTAGATAATTATTATAGATAACATATATGGAGGATGTCTTGTCTTGCTTCTAGATTGGAGAGAAGTGTCTTTCTTTTTCTGGTTGGAATAGATGGGGGCATGATCGTCATTGAGATGGATATGCTTTCCCTGATGCTAAGTTTCCCCGACATAAAAAACGAACATGGATCACTTCTCTGCTCGATAGCGTCTACACAATATCATCATCGTCATCCCCACCCCTTCCAATCTTGTTTCACCACTGTTTTCAATTGCCAAAGATCGAAAAAGAAGTGTATTTTCCAATCCACAAGACTTGTTTGCATTGAAACCCATGAGTTCATGTTACTGTATTTATGCGTTGTCTCGCTTGTTTTGTATTGATTTTCATGGTGGGTTTTCGGGCAGGGAAATGGAGGTTGGGAGTGCTAACAGGATTAGGTCGTGTGCTCTGGATCTGCTGGCCATGGTGTGGGAGACGGTGGCCGACGGTGAAGAAGACGAGGAGGGGTGGGAGCTCATGGGGAGGGACCTGCGCCTCAAGGCCACCTTTCTCTTTTGTGACTTTGCCCATCTCATATCTGCTGCTCCTCACCCTCGGAAGCAGCCCCTCACCGACCTCGCCAACCGCCTCTTCCAGTACATCCATGAGGTCCTATCTGATCTGCTCCTCAACTTCTTGCATAAGCTTTGCTCTAGCTCATTCATGTTCCATCCAATTCTTATTACCGAGTTCTTGATTGCTTAATTGTGTTCTTGTGAATAGTTTCTGATGTGGTTATTGTTAAATTGTTATTGCAAGTAGCTTCACATTGATTGCTCTTTTTGCTGTATTAGGGGGAATTAGCTTGTTCTTGAGACAAATGTGTAGCAGGTCTTTCTTTCTAGATTTAACTCAATGTAGCAGAAACTTGTCTGTTACCAACTAATGCAAACAAATTGTGTAAGTGTCCTTTTTTAATCAGCCATGCCAATAAATATCTTCATCTTGTGTTCATAAGTAAGATACACATGGCTTCAATTTTAATCAATACCTAATGTGTAATTAAGCTGAATTTACTGAATAGATCAGTTATATAAGATATATATGATTTACCTTTAAACACTGCCTTGAAAAAAATTAAGGCTTTTGAATGATCATCTTGCAATGTTGTAACTATATATGTGTGTAGTTTTTTTTAGTTTATTGTTTCAAAGCACATGTGTCTAGTCCTTACTCTTTATGTATCATGACTTTTTTCATTCATGGGTCCATTTGGCCATCTGGAAGGTGTGAAACTTCTGACCAATCATACCAACATTAATATATATTAAAAAAAAAAACTAAGAAAATTTGTTGGGTACAGAGGATGGCATTTATGCCAGAAATTCTTCATATCTTATAGATAAAATTCTACATTGGGTTTTCTTGTTACTCTGGAACTGATATGTCTTGTGGGCATTGTGGAAATGCTATTTGGGTGTTGCAGTTGGGCGACGCAGTGCAGATCCGAAGTGTTCCACTGACTGAACACCGGTGCAGTGATGCAGCTCTGGTCCTCCAAGAAGTCTTGGCTCTTGTCCACTGAATTAAAAAAACTCAATGTCAAGCATACTTTTTCTGTGCATATTGCTTAGTGTCATGCTTATACCATAGTCCATGCATGGATAGAGATAGTTGTAATTTCTAGCTCCAAATTGACAAGCTTCTTGCTGTATTTTCCTGGTCTTTAGTAAATTTTACGGTGTGATATTGGTGGTTTAATCATTGCAAGTCTAAAAATGAAGCTTTTAATTAAACAAAATTTTAATTATTAATATAATTGTAGAAATATTTATAAAGTTTTCATTGTAGGAAACAATTGTTGATTTGGATAACTATCCAAAGTGCTTGCTAAATTTCAAATAGACCCTCCTTAACCCTGAACAATTGCCTTCCCTTAGTTTGGTGTAATCTAAATCCGAACAATTTGTCGACATGACAGAGAAAACATGTGGTGGGAAAGAGCAAGTGTTGCAAAAACTGTCCATGATTAGGTGCGAAATGTTTATAGTTACGCTATCTAAATGTAAATGTGCATTCCTTGCATAAAAAGGAGACGTCTAAACACTATTCCACCAAAAGGTTTCATGGACATAGCTGTTATCTAGTCTCTCACCTTATCTGTTGCTGCTCCAAACACATTTGGTCCAAAATCTTCCTTCCCTTCTCCTGTAAAACATCACCGGAGATGCCACCACCACCGCTTTCTCTCTCACCATCTCCCACTTTCACTACCTTGACACCCTCTCCCAACTCTTCCATGCCAGAAACTCTTTCTCCTAAGCTCCAACTCCACTCCACAAGAAGAGTAACAGCCATGGCAGCTCTGGCCACCATTTTCCTTGCAGAAAAGGCTGCCATCAATACAAGCTTGGCTTCTGCTTTTGAGTTCAGAGTGACAACCCCAGACCAGACATTGGAAGAGGCAGAGGTTGGAGTGAGGATCCATGCTAGGCAGCTACTGGAAATCAAGCCTTTGCTTGATTTGGAGTCATGGAAGGAGGCACAGAAAGCTCTTAGGGAGAGCTCCCCTTCCTTGAAGCAGGACATCTACACTATTATTCAATCCAAACCTGGGAATCAAAGGCCACAACTAAGAAAACTCTATTCCAAGCTCTTTAACAGTGTAATGAGTGTGAGTGATGTCACTTCTTCTTACGAATTCTTCTCATATTTGCTTTAGTTTTTGGTTGCTCATAGTTGAGAGCAGGTGCATTTTTTATGACCAAGTTGATCAATTTGGCTAATTGTTCTTGCAGTTGGATTATGCAGCTAGAGAGGAGGATGCTGTAGTCGTCCAAGAATGCTATAAAAACATTGTTCAAACATTGGATCAAATTTTTGCCATGATATGAGTCAGTAGTTCTTACAGGGAGTACAGCAATTAGTTGGAAATTCAGCAATTTGCTTGACTATGCATGAGGCTTTTTTGTAGCTCATGAGGAGAACACTTTCGAAAGTTTTGCATTTGTAAACGATTAAAAACGAAAAATAAAAAGTTGTAACTGCAATCAGCCAAAAACACCAAAATGGTTTCTTAATTACGAGGTTACTGTTAAATTCTTGTTATAAGTAGTTTCTTAAACATTGCTTGAGATTAAGCGTTGATTCTTGAATATTGACAAGGAAATGTAATTACAGACGTTACAGTATGGTTAAGGTGGCGATATTCACATTGATTGCTTTGTTTGCTGCTTTGGGCAGAAGTAACATACTACAGGCATGTTATTAAATATCAACAACTTTATTGTTATACAGTTTAAACATAAATTGAGAATTCCTTTGTTTCACAGATAGAGTTATAATCAAAGTCTGTCGCCTTATTTGTTGAAGCTTTAAAGACTTCCAGTCCAAAATCTATTTTGCCTTGAAAAACATCAACAGAGAAAGATGGTTATATGATCTACAGGTTGGGCAAGAGATGTGGTTTTTCGTGGGAGCATTTGTAAGGTTACCGTTATTTTAATGTGTTGGGCGAGTGCGAAGATTAGGGATCACCAAAAACAAGAGAAACAGATATTTGGGCGCCCATGCTGGCATTTTTTTCAGTCTAATTTTTATTTTTTTTTGGAAAAATAGAATCAAGGGTACATTCATATTTAATGAAAAAAATCTCTCTTTTATAAATATTTTCATTTTTCTCTCAACTTTGTAAATATAAGTTCTCTAATATACTTTTTCTATATTAAAAGTCTTTCTATGTATAACAATTAGCAAATAGGTTTGGCATTAACTAAGTGTAACGACGAGCAGGTTCCAAATCATTGGCCAAGTGCTAAACATAAAATTAAGTGCCATAAAAATTAATATCTCTTAATTTATCACCGTATATAGATCCATACGTGTAAAGTATACTTAAGGTTTAAATTCATGAAATAAAATATTAGAAAACCAAAGCTCGGAATCAACTAAGGGCCAAGAAAAGAACTGAAATCCAACTGCCATGCAAACAAATTAGAAATATAATAATAACTAAAGTATGAAAAATTAAGAGTCTAATAATATAGTCCTCTAGCCATCCCCAAGTCTAACCCATTTGTCCATGCTTGCACCTGCGGAGGTAATTTTACGTTAATAGTAAAAACACCAAATCGTATAATTACAATAAACAAGTCAATATATTCCTCAAAATAAGTAATCAAATATTTTATCGATTATGAGCCTATGTTGAGCTCTAATTATGCTCGGAGGGGTGGCCACCATATCTCGGTATAATCTCATATATGTACACACACGCTACGTGACCCACGACCTATAATTACTGATATTTGTCATTGTGTCCTTTCACCCCTTTTGGCATTTAGGTAGATATTTCGTCTTTCAATTAATTTTAAGGGTGTGACCTGTATCGGACTGAGTCAATTCTTTAACTTCAATTGCGTTAGGCACATAGTGGTCGATTTTCCTGATAGGCTACAATTCTTGCGAGCAAGCATATTAATGACGAGAAATACATTTTTGCTTTGCTATGCAACCGATACTAAATAATACTTGTATTTGCTCTACTTTTCTACCCAAGCCTGGCTGAGGAAGAGTTACGGGGGTAAAACACAAATGATTCGACTCCTGCATAGCATGGTATACACATTTTTCCTTCACGATAATAAGGCCATTCCATATAGACAACCTCTATCTCGATCATGATTTTCCCACCCACCACACATAGATAAAGGAAAGGTTCTTTTTGGCAAATTGTGGCAAGGAGGGATTCGAACCCCCAATACTGTGGTTCGTAGTGGGTGCTCTAATCCTCTGAGCTACATGCCACGCCCCATCTCCACTGCATCTGTTCCCGGCAGTACCCTCAAAAGGACCCTTTCCTCCCTTTAGCCATTTCATTTCGGATTAAGAAGATATGAAAGTATGTTTCTCTATATAAGAATAATGCGTTATGAGGTGTGAAGTAGGGGAGAAGGGGTGTCATAATTGGGGTTTTTAATAAGACAACCTTTTCATTTTTCATTTTTTTTCTTAAAAAAATGAATACTAGATGTTAAGCTTTTTATCATCATGGTGTTGAGCTATTTTTCTACAGGACCTCTCTATAGTATCATCACCGTAGTAGAATTTAACCAACAAGTTTGGGACGGATTGGTGTGGTTCCTCTACCTATAGGACACTAGCATATTGAACCATAAATGAAGAAAGGCATGAGAGAAAAGCCTATTGGCTAGTAATTATGAGGCCTCTACCCTTCCATCCCTTGGATAGCTAGAGAAGGAGGGCAGAGCTTTTGGTTTTTTGTTTATAATACTGGAACAATTGATATTGATTCTTCTTTTTTGTTGTCCTATCTCCTTCCTTTTCGAACGAAACCATAGGAATATCTCATTATTATATAAATTGCAACCCTATCTCTACTTTTCTATTTTATTTATCCTTATCTTATCCTCTATTTAATTTACCTTAGTCTAAGGACTCACTTATAGTCCATATCAATTCTCCTACATTTACAAGGTTTTCTTTTTTTTTGAAAACCCAAGTAAGAAATTTCAGTGCTTTTTGAATTTCTTTAGTTGACATAGACCAAGTCCTTTAGTAGGATAGTACTTGGAAATGGTTAGGATAGCTCAGTTGGTAGAGCAGAGGACTCAAAATCTGAGTGGTAAGGTGGGGACTGCAAATCCCTTTTTCCCTGATTCAAATCTGGGTGTCCCCTTATCAACAAAAGATATAAAATCCCTTACCACCAAAATAGAAGTAAAAAAAATATTGCCTGGCCCCGATGAAAGTGTAGTCATATGCATATAGGTATAAAGGCTGCTCATACTAGATTTATACAATCTGGAGGTTCCATAAAAGACTTACATTTTTTTTTATGTTCTTATGAAATAGGTATAATTTCATGTTAGGATCTTATACATCTTAGGTCTCTTTATTCCGTCATCCGACTTATGTTCTTCATGTAGCATTCAAACCGAATGACTATGAAATTACGTCAATACTCTTACATATTATGGGTAACGTAGGAGACATCTCTATTTTTCTTTGGGGGATCTTTAGAATTACCACTGCTTAGCTTTTAATTCACCTATGACCATCAAATGAAGTGTGAATAACTCATCCTCCTCTCTTTGAAATAAGGGGTGCTTCCGGCTTTGTCAGTGTTTCAACTAATTTTGTCTTCTCCATATTGCCATATCTCTAAAGTCAATAATTTGATATTAGGAACTACTGAACTCAATCACTTGCTGCCGTTACTCTTCAATTTTTTGCTAAGGTCTATCTCATATAGGTACTCAAATTGGATCAATGATCAATTTCTAGGTTTCTTCGTAAACATAATTGATTACTTCTAATTACATAAATCAATAATTCAAACTGGACTCAAAGGTAGGACAGTTCCCATTGATATAGAAACTTATGTACTAGAAATAATGCTATCTCCAATTATAGCCCTTCTAAGATGTAAAATATATCTCTTCTTACCATCCCCATAGTGTATGAGACAAATATATGCATTTCGATTAGGGTTGTATTCTATAGTTACTATTCTACCATATATGTCTTTGTCATTCGGTCAAAAATTGATTTTACGATATAGACGCTTATGACCTCCCCCTCTATGCCCTGCGGTAATGATTCCTCTAGCATTATGACCTTTACCACAACGATGCTATCCATAGATCAAATTGTTTCATGGATTGGAGTTCACTTGACTGTCTACGACTCTTATGTGTGTGTTTGTGATAGAAGTTTTGTATAAATTGATAGCCATGTTATTAAGTATTTTCATCTAAGTTCTTTTTTCTATAAGAGGTATAATAGAATAACCCGGTGGAAGCATAATGATCGTACGTCTATAATGCATTGTATATCCTATAATAGGTCCCATTCTTCTACCCTTTCCCTAGAGTCGATGACTATTTAAGTACCTCTATGAGATAGACCTCAATAGAAACCTGAAGAGTAACAGCAGTAAGTGATTGAGTTCAGTAGTTCCTCATATCAAATTATTGACTCTAGAGATATGGTAATATAGAGAAGACAAAATTGTTTGAAGCACGGATAGAGCTAGAAGTGCCTCTTGTTTCAAAGAGAGGAAGACGAGTTATTCACATTTCATTTAATGATTAGAGGCGAATTGAAAGCTAAGTAGTGATAATTCTAAAGATCCCCTAGGGGAAAAAAAGAGATTCCTCATATGTTACCCATAATATATGGAAGTATTGATATAATTTCATAGAGTCATTTGATTTGAATACTACATGAAGAACATAAGCCACATAGTAGAATGGGGAGACCTAAGATGTATAAGATCCTAACATCAGCAATTCAATAGTTTAGAATTCCTCTATATCCACTTGTGTGGTACTTCATCATAAGATTCTTATAAGATCCATCTGTCTAGATATTATTATATACATCCAGAAAGCCATATGCTTTGGAAGAAACTTGTACGTTTTTGGGAAAAAAAGAAGAATCTACTTCAACCGATATACCCTTAGGCACGACCACACCTAACATAGAAATCATACTTGGAAAGGGTGGACAATTAGCTAGAGTTGCCGGGGTTGGATTGAAACTGATTGCAAAAGAGGGTAAATCAGTTACATTAAGATTACCATCTGGGGAGGTCCGTTTGATATCTAAAAACTCCTTATTAACAATCGGACAAGTGGGTAATGTTGAGGTGAACCAAAACAATTTGGGTAGGTCGGATCTGAACGTTGGCTAGGTAAGCGTCCTATAGTAAGAGGAATAGTTATGAACCCTACCCAATTGGTATAAAAAAACCCACAACCCCCATGGGGTTTCATGTATTTTGTTGTTTGTTTGGTGGTCAAAAAGGACTAAGACCTGGCGGCAGCATCGGCGTATGCCGACAACTGCAAGATACCGCCGACAATCACAGGAAACAGCCGGTGAAGCTCCTTTTGCAAGTAAATGTTTCACCTTTTTCCCTTCTTCTTCTTCTTCTTCTTCTTCTTCTTCTTCTTCTTCTTCTTCTTCTTCTTCTTGTCTTAATGATTGATGGACTTCCTTCGATTCTCTGTTGAAGATTCTAGGTAATGTATTCATATATTTTGTTGTTTGTTTGGTAAAGATTTTATCTTCTTCTTCTTCTTCTTCTTCTGCCTGCTGTTTCTGCTTCTAAATCTGCTTCTGCTTCTACTGCTTCTGCTTCTTCTGCGTCTTCTGCTTCTTCTGCGTCTTCTACTCCTTCTACTTCTGCTGCTACTTTTGCTTCTGCTTTTGGTTCTTTTGTTTTTGCTTCTGCTTTTGCTTTTGCTTCTTCTTCTTCTTGCTCCTGCTCCTGCTCCTACTCTTGCTCCTCCTCCACCTCCTCATTGCTTGGGATTCTTAAACATTGCTTGGGATTCTTAAACATTGCTTGGTTATTGTTAAATTGTTATTGTAAGTAGATTCTTAAACGTTGCCTGGGATAAGTGTTGATTATTGAATATTTGATAAGGAAATGGAATTATAGATGTTGCAGCATGGTCAAGGCGGGGAAATATTCACATTGATTTGTATGCTGTATTGGGTATTCTTGTAACAAATAGTTAGCGGGTCTTTCTAACAAGGTAGCACGAGTTTGCTTGTTACCGACGAAAGCAAACAAGTCTAGGAATTCATTTTACTATTAATCAAACAGGCCAACATATGTCTTCATCTCGTGTTCATAAACAAGATACACATGCCCACAATTTTATTCAGGTCTTGTGCCTAAGTAATCAGAATTTACTGAATTGAAATATATGATTCATCATGAAATTGCACTTCTTTTATTTGTTACTTGATCATTATGCTTTAAAATAAATTGAAGGCTTTCGAATGATCATGTTTCAATGATGTAACTATGTACAAGTGTCCAAAGCAAGTGTACATTTTTTTTATTATACAAGGACTTTCTAAAATAAATATTTTCTAACAATAAACGTTCCGTAATCTATCACTTGCAATAATAAGGCAATCATCATTTTGCTCAATTGATAGAACGTTATCTCCAAATCTAGAAGTATGTAAGGTTTATAATGTCTATAATTTAATGCAATAAAATGTAAAATATAAGCAAAACACAACAGGAAAAAAACATTCATATGTAGAAATACACCAACTTAGGTAAAGAAAGACAAGGATATTCATGTATTTTGATGCTCGGATTGTACATACACAAACTACTAAGGGAATGAATCACCACCCGATACAATCTAAACAACAAAATTGTAACAACCTGGCCCATGCATAACATGATGGGCCTAAGCTATCCCTTCAATAGTTGCTAATCAAATTTAAAATTAATATATATATATTTCTAATAATACGTTGGATTTACTTTATGAGATATTAGATGTGAAATTAATTTGAGGTTCAATACAAAATCACTCGATCAGGTGTTTAGTTGCTCAGATGTTAGGGCAGATGCACTGAATAAGTCACCGTTGGATAAGGATTAGTTACCACTATGGTATTTCAGTCAATGTGTTCAGTGAAGATAAGATGAACCAGAAATTGACCCCCCTAACCGCTCATTCTTTTCGTATATAATATATGAGATTGGATACCCAGGGGTAAATGGAGGAACTGGAACGTCCAATGATCTATTTTTTTTTTAAAAAAAACTTTTCTCCCACTCCTCCCATTGCCGTCCACGTCGCTGCCACCGCCCTCTACCATGCCCATGGGACCACGGCCCTTCCTCCTCGTCTTGCCCACACCCACGGCACTGACGATGCCCTCAGCCAACCCGACAACCATTTCATCGCTGCCCTTCACCGCTTAGCCACCCTTCCTCTTTGTCGTCAACCTCCATATCCCCGGTGAGGAGGAAGGGCGGCGGTGCCGCGGGCATGAGCGTGATGAGGAGGAAGGATGAAGGCGCCACAAGCATGGGCATGATGAGGAGGAAGGGCGGTGGCGTTGCATGCGTGAGCACGACGAGGAGGAAGGGCGGCGGCACTGCGGGAGTGGGAGCGGGGGAAGGTTGTGGCGTCGCGGGCGTGGGAGTGGGGGAGGATGGCGGCGGCATGGACGGCAGTGGGAGGAAGGGTTTTTTTTTAAAAAAAGATAGATCTGGGCCGTTCGATTAGTATAATCGACAACCCACATTAGAGATGACTGAAGGAAAATTTTCCTGCAGTCACCCTTAGGGTATCCAATCTCATAATATATATGGTGGCGATGGAGGATTCTAGTATTAATATTTATCGATTTTCTAATTATGTTTCTTCACTACTTTTTCCTTTATGTTAGCTCGTAGATTTAGTTATTGATTAGTGGTTGATTTAACATTTCTTGCTAACACTAGTAGAAACACCTGTTAGCAACTGCAATCCCAGTTTCAAAAATTGCAACTGCATTGCAACGGGTTCGCAACCGCTTAAAACTTTCAATTGCATCAGAACGGGTTTTGTCCTTTACATATAAATTTTAATATATGTAACCAATTTGCGACTGCTCTTGCAATTGACAATTTGCAACCGGCTTAGTCAATTGTAAAGGCAGACGCTAACAAGTATTGAGAAAAACCGATAAATTTGTTAACGCAATGCGGTTGCAAATGCTAATTTGTAGAAAAAAGTTATAAATTTGTGGCAGCATTGCTGTTGCAAAAACTATCGCTAAATTAAAAAAAATATCATATGTGATTGCTAAAATATTAGCTTGAAATAAATTATAAATTTGTAACTGCTTTGCGGCTGCAAATGCGGGTGTTAAAATATGAACTTGCTAAAATATGAAATTGAAAAAAATTAAAAATTTGTTAAAAAATTACAAATTTGTTACTGCCTCGCTGTTGGAAACATGGTGGCTAACTTGAAAAAAAATATAAATTTGTGGCCGCTTTGCCGTTACAAATGCGGTTGCTAAAATATAAACTTGAAAAAATTTAGAAATTTGTGACCGCTTTACAATGGCTGCGACTTCACAAATGTCTGGTTCCACACTTTTTTTTTCCATGATGGATGATTTTCCCGCTATTTAAGAAAACATTAAGATTTTAGCTGCCATTGAGAGCCAAGAAGATATTTCTTAGTATTTGGCTAAGTTTGTATTTGTGATTAACCGAGGGAGAAAGCTCTATGTGCTTGTATAATTGATGGAAGCTTTGCCCTACAAGAAAAAAATTGTGGGCGAAGTTTTAGCTTGTTCAGGTGTGATAGAACAAAAACTTTGTAGTTGCGCTCAAGGGCTTGTCATTTACTTATTTGAGTAGTCTCATGCCTAAATTTCCTAAATCATTCAAGAATGAATTTTCTACTCTTTCTTTTGCCATAGTAGCATTAATATCAACGGGATTAGGGGGAGTTTGTTTTAGATAAAACTTTGTCTCCTTATGTCTTATATTAAATAACGTTATTTTATTTTTGGTGGGGCTGCACCCCATTACGGGTGTAACCATAAAATATGTAAATATCTCCTAACCTGAGTTGCAAAAATCGGCCGATTCCACTCGGAATCGGCCGATTTCAATCGGATCGGAACGAATCCGATCAAAAAACAACGAAAATCGGGTAAAGGAAAATCGGTCTATGAATCGGCCGATTTGAGCCGATTCAGACCGATTCCACTCCGATTCCGAATCGCTAAAAATCGGGTTGAATCGGTTTTTACGACTGAATTACTAAAATAGCCTTGGTATCTTAATAAAACAAATATTTTAGCATGGGCAAAAATGGAATTTAAAAATTTAAAACCTAAATTCCTCCTCCCGTCCTCCTGTTCACCGCCTCCGCCACCCATCCGCCAGTTCGCCGCCTCTGCCGCCTGTTCGCCGCCTCTGCCGCCTGTCCTCTCGTCCTTCCCGTCCTCCCGTCCACCAGTCCCCTCTGCGGCGGCCCTCCCTCGCCACCGCCCCCGTGTGCCACGGCCTCCCTCCGCGACCCTCCCTCTGCCTCCACTGTGTGAGCCGCTACCTCCGGCCTTCTGTCGCCGGTCCCCTTTTCCTGGGCCCTCCCTCCGCCGTCAGTCCCCTCTGCCTCGGCCCTCCCTCCGGCCGCCGCCCCCGTGTGCCACAGCCTCCCTCCACAGCCCCTTTGTGAGCCTCTCCCTCCACCGCCCCTTTGTGAGCCCCTTTAATCTAATTAAGTTTGTTATGATTTTTACTTTAAATTTTGAAAGGCATGAATTTGATTTGGTGTATGAAAGTTGAAGAAATGAACATGTCGGGTAGTAATTTTGTTAGAACACTGAAGTTCAAGATATTTTCTTAGATTTCAGACTCATAATTACTAGCCTGGTGTCTCTGATTTTCGAATTGTAGATTATAGCCTGGTGTCTCTAATTTTCAAATTGTCTGATTTTCAAATTTTT
>JAVDBV010040674.1:0-13802 GCA_032619315.1 Piper longum
TTAAAATGATATATTGTATAATTAATAACCCACTGATTTTGACCGATTGAAGTAAATCGATTCTTATCCGATTTTTAATGAATCAGTTGGTTTAATAACTCCCTTCTAATCCGATTTGACGTCCGATTCTAATTTTTGCAACTATACAATATTAAGAGGTTTGTAAAAAAAATAAAAGTATTAAAATCAAAGTTGCATAAATAGTGCGTTAAACGACAATATTTTTTAAAATTAAATGAAAAAAAATAGAATGAATGGATTAAAAAATAAGGATGGACAGATCTAAATATGTCACTATACTTCTCATTTTTTCAAACAGTCGCTAGGGCAAAGGTGATCAATATTTATAGCAAATTTTTGGTAATATTTCTAGATGAGTGATTAACTTCTTTGAAGAAAGGACTGCACCCTTATTTTAAATAGACATACCATAAGAGTACCCCTTTAATGAGTGAACATAAACCCGCATGAGTAATTTTTGGAAAAAAAACAATTCTTTGGTAAGATTGAAACCTTCTAGATGAGTCATAGCCTCTTTAAAAAGTTACAATTTCTTTTAAGAATCATAACTTAAGGAGTGCACTTTTTTTAGAGCAAAGGGTGCATGTGAAAGCAAACTTGGGTAAAAAACTTCCTTTGCCGATTATAGCTAGGTATTAGACAACTAATTATTTTCCTTGTATCAATTATTATTGTTTTAGTTTGGGGAAGAAAATGAAGGGCATAAATTTCCCTACATGAAATTTAACTTGATTTAAAAAAAGCCTTAATACAAGGCCCCCTCAAATAATAAGTCTCACATCAAATGTCTACGAAGGTAAAGAATCCAATATATTAGTAGGGATATGTATAAAACTCAATGATTTTAGTGCAGTGGTTTCTTCCAGTTCAATTCATGGTGCGGATCAAAACTGAATTTAGCTGGTCGATGAGAAGATCAGTATCTGTATTTATATGTATGTAGGCTGTAAGTCTTACTCTGGATTGGAAATTCATTTTAAAGGCTATGAGATTGCCTCGCCGGCTACGAGTCCCTAACAAGAAACTTGCCATGTAGATTATGAGCCATACTTTGATTATGATGTACCAAAGTTTGTTTTGTTTGTCTGTATTTGATCTGTACAATGATATCTATATCTTGTTTTGTCTGTACCTGTAAGATGTTCGTGTCTGTGTGATGCTAGTAGCAATAGTATTAGCTTTAGCCTTCTAGTTTGACATTCTTCTCTTCTTTAATGGATACATAGCTCAAATCTAGTGTCAATTTAAGCATGATTGTGATCATGACTCAGCCTTAGCACAACCCTAGAATGAGTCTAGCATGGCTTCAGACCCTTAGATTAGCTTACCATGAGGAGCACTAGCATTGCCTATCAATTTTAGTATTGCCTATCAATTTAACCACATTTTCACCTTAGTACACGTTTTTTTCGATGCAATGCCACTTACTTCACCATTAGGGTTTTATCAGCATCGCAGCCTTGTAGGCCAGCTTCACACCACAGAGAGTAGACTTCACATGGAAGCCTTATTCTAGTCGCGTGGATTTCTCTTTCCTAAAGCCTAATGTCGAGCCTGTCGGCCCCGTCTCTCCCTCTCACCGTGTTCTTTTATCTCTTTGTTAAGATTTGGAGTATGTGGATCAGGATTAGGAAGGGTTACTACCCTAATTCATCGAAGAAGATGTTAATAATCCGAATTGAAACAAGTTAATTAGGTAGATCACACATTCATATCAATGTTTTGATGTTACATGATGTGATGATTAAGTTATGTATGATTCATGTTTAGAATTCATGTTTTTATTCAAATTTATGTTTCAAATCAAATGTTATATCAATTAAATTTAGTTTAAAGTTATAATTTTAAGATTAAACATGTTGATAAGATTATGATGTAGTTTGCATAAACTAACAATGAATTATATAATTATTTGCTTGATTTACAACAAGTTTTAGATTAAGTACATGTTTTACATGCAATTTTTCCCTTGACTAAAATCACGAGAAATTAGGGTAAATCATTATGGATTTAAAACCTACTATAGTACATGATTTCATACTCTAATAACATGAAAACCATGACCATGTTTTATTTTGATTTAAATCTAATTAAAATAGTAAAGAGAAGCTTGAATTAGGGTTAGAAAATCATGTTGAAGTGCCTACAGTTGAGTAGCAACGTCAGGCCGTAATTCCAGGGATTAATGTTTATATGCAGCTTAGCGCCACGACACTCATGCACTACACCACGACATAGTTTCCAGGGCTTTGAATTTTTCTGTGTGTTTGGCGAACGACCCTTACATTTTGCACTACAGCCTTTGTTCCAGAAAACTTATTTCTAATGTTAATTAATTTTTGTTCGTGATGATTAAAAATTAGTTGACGACTTATATGAGAGGTGAGTTGTCACCATAAGTATCTTGCTATTAGCTATAGGGGTGGTGTGTAGTGATGACTTAGTTTTCATTTATGTGTTTTATTGATATTTTTTCTTCACTAAGTATGCTATGTTTTCCTGTGTTTAATGTTTAAATTACACTTGTTGCTGATGGATGAAAAGGATAATGTTGTATATATATTGAGTATGCATCATAAATATGTCATGCTATGCATACACATCTATGTGGACTAGTTGGGTGATTAATACAGATTTTATCTTTGGGTAACTAATACCGGGAATCTGGAGTCGAGCATTTAGGAGCTAGGGGCTACATGTGACTAGGTTTGTTATGTCAAATTTAAATAGTTTTAAAATCCCTTATATGCCAATGTTTTGAACGGTTTATTGGAAACATGTTTTGACATAATGAGGATCGTATGCTCATGTTTTATGTTTATACAAGCAAGATAAAAACTAAAACACAAATTGACTCAAAGCATGCAAGTCCTAGACATGACAACACGTTTTTAATGAGATTTTCTTTATTAAGTTAACGGCACAGGACGTGCTATGTCATCGCCCTCGGGCTTCCTTTTAAAGAACCGGCTTAGAGAGCAAACTAATAGGCCTAAATCATGTAAAACCAGAGTCATTTGCCTGAGGGGTTTTGAGTAGGCTCAGTCATGACTCAGATTGGGTTAGTTGGGTCTAACCTTTTTTACCATAATTTGAGTATGGTATGCTGTATGTTTACTCAGCCTTAGCCTCATTCGATTTGGTTACCCCCATTTGGATAGTACGTGCCTAGAATTTTCATTTATAGTTCGGTTAAGTTGAGTCTAGCTAGAAGTTAGGACCAATTCCTTTCCAAGTCTAGTTTATTTGACATGCATTTAGAACCCCTTTCAAACGATCCTAGGCCCTATAGAACCTGTGATACAATTCTCAAAGGTTAACCTGACCGCCTTAGGATGCGTGTAACACCCCAATTCGGCCAAAAGAATAGACGGAATCTTGATGTTATAATTCAAAAAGTTATTCATGAGACTACCAACATACAAATTTTATGAAAGTGGATCTTAACCCTTGAAGTGGCTTAAGACGGTAACCTTATCGGGTTTACATATAATCCATGGAGATCATACTACTATAGGAAAGCTCTTACACATAAGGCTCCTAATATGAGCACTCCGAGTCATAGGAAATGTAACATTTCTCTAGCAACTAAGAGGGTGAATTTACAATGTAGTGATAACTCCTCCAATGCAGTTAAGAAGTTAAGCTTTTCAGAATGAAAATGCATGATATGGTTCGTATATTAGTTTCAACATTTGAGTTGGGTAATTTATTCTTATATGATATTGATCTTTAACGTAAAGTAAACATTGTTTCAAATTCTCACGAATAGTAATTAAATACACAAAGACATCATTACATACCAGGGCATCACACCCTAACACTCGTTCTTCACGTAGACCCTTCAAGTGATATGAACTATAAGTTTGTCTGGTCCACTTTTCTTTGTCACACATATACACAGATGCAACTAAATATGTTTTTGTGTATCTCAATTGTTCCTCGTCATGTTCCAGTATGTTAAGGCTTACACCCTATAGACAATTGGAAGAATACTCTAAAGTTAGCACTCTCCACAATGATAGTAATAATAATAATAATAATAATAATAATAATAATAATAATAATAATAATAATAATAATAATAATAATAATAATAATGTAAACACAGATATTGTAAAACCCAGCCCGTCAATCTGTGTTTTTTATGATTGGTTTAGCTTTTGGTTTGACTCGGCACAGATGCAATACGACCGGTAGATTAGGTTGGTGCTAAGAAGGGCCTTGTGTGTTGTTGTGAACATGGGCAATGGGCATCTTTACCATTCAGTATTATTTGGTCCGCCACAATTTTCAAGTCGTGCCCTGTTGTTTTGGGTATTTAGTAAGACTAAGGTCATATGTCATGTTAGAGTCATGTTGCACACATCTTTAGTGTACCCTTGAGCCCTAGTCATGTTTAGAAGCTATCTTGCCCCCTTTTCTTCTTTTTCCCATCCTTTCTTTCCTCCCTTTCCTTCTCTTTTTCTTATTTTCCTTTCTTTTTCTTATCACAACTAAGTGTCAGGTGCAAGGGTGTCGTCCTGGTGCCGTTGCACCCTCGTACAATGGTGTGTGTGTGCCCTTCGTGCAGTGCAAGGGCATTGCCAAGGCACCTTTGCACTTGCATCGGGTAGGGTCTTTTATAAAACCCTTACCTGCCTCCCTTTTCTCCCCCTCTCTTTACCTCTACTCCACCTTAGCCGTCTCCTTGCTCTCTTCCTTCCCCTTCTTCCCATCCTTTCCCCTCTTTCCCCCCTGCCTTTCTCCTTCTTTTCTACCTCTTTCTTCCCCCTTATCTTACCCTTCCTCAAGGTACACTTTCTTCCCTCTTACTTTAGTTATTTTGCATGATTTACATTGTTTCATATTGACCTTGTTAGAATCATGTAAATTATATCATTTTGATTATTTTGGTATATTAATCAACATGTTTTACATGTTACATTAATATAAAAATTTGATTTTTATACAAAGTTTACATCTTTATTAATATTTTGGTTGTGTTTCATGTATTTGTTAATTATGTGCAGTAACACGCTAAGTAATAATCTAATCAAGTTTTTAGCACTAACAAAATTTGAACTTTATAAATTTAGATTGCATCTGAGCTGCCTCAAATCATACGGTTAATATTAATTAATTAATTAATTAATGTATTAATAATTTTCGTGCATGTTTAATTTTAAAATGGACCCTATGTGATCTTAATTAATTTCACAATGAAAATAAATAATTTAATAAATGATAACATATTTAATTAATAAAAATCTTTATCTACATTGTTGTGTTGAGTGATGTCGACATCTCAATTTTCTCCGCAGGAGCTAACCAAATCTATCCGATTCGACATCTTTCAAATTCCATATCTTAATTTGCCTTGACTATAGAACCATTGGGTTTCCAACTAATTTTCTAATCATATCAAGTTATTTTAATAATTTTTGATATTGCACTACTATGTAGTATAAAAGGATATCTAAAGCATAAGTGTTCGATTTTCGAACACACCGACATTTTTCGATATCTCAATTGGGTGAGTTTAAGCCTAATTGATATTCTTAATATATCGACATCATACTTATAATTTCAGTACATAGTTTATTAGCATGTTCAGCTTACTTCATAATATTAAAATTCACGTATGATCGCAGTTATCATATCAGATCAATTGTATGTTTATTTAATTTCTTGTTGCATGTTATACATCCTTCCTACATGTAGAGCTGTTCATGAATTACAAACATTTATCATACTAGATCGTGCAACTGTCTACATCACTAGGAGTTGGGCTTGCCACAGTAGGATGATGTGCTCTTCTTAGGTCATTTAGGACTCGCTCATGCATTGCTCACATGATTTGAGGTACATCGTAATATGTACTTAGTGGTGTTTTATTAGATCCCACTACTTACAGGTCTTTAATCGATCTTCCAGATTAAAAAAACCTCAAGGATGAAATTCCTTAATGAAATGTCAAAAGTTATAAAACACAATTCAAAGTCGTACTTTAGTACTATTTTGAAATGTACATGCCTAGACTTTATACATGTATTATATTTTCGAATTTTGACTTGCACACGAGATAGATGGGATATGTGACATCACTAAGGGGCCTGGTCAGTATTCACCTGTGGTGCTTGGTGACGGTCTTATGTATATGATATTAGCTTACTACCTGTTAGTAGTATATATTTCAGCATGTACACATCCGTCAAGTATATTTAAACCATGCTATGCTGCAGTGATTATCAACTAGGCCTTATTGGTCTTATTACCTGTATGCTACCGTGAGCTATTATCTAGTTCATGTGCACAGTTATAGGTGATTATAATTATGATTAGGCCCTATTGGCCACTTTCTTATGATCAGCATGCCATCAAATTAATGACACTCGTTGCTTATATATTTTCTTATGTTATGTACGTGAGCATGCTTGGCATTGGCTGGTGTAGCTAGGTAGATCACAAGGACACTTATAGATGGTGAGTCAGCTTATAGCATTATGGGCTTTTGACAGTGCTATGTGGTGTCCTTGTAGACTTTTGTTATTTCTCATATGTATGGCATGTTTGTGTTGTTGTCTAGAGACTATGGATGATATGATGATGTTGTGGTCGTGTGGATTTAAGAACCCATGTTGGCTTATGCCTCGTGATATAATACCATGACAGTTTGCTAATTTTTATTTACCTAATTGTATTTTCTCAATTTTACAGATGGAATACTCTAGGGTACGCAAATCTAACTTGCTTCATGGAGGTTTCTCCAAACTCTGGAGTCCTAGAACTGATGGTTAAATAATCCACGTAGGGAAACCATGAAACTTGTGCAGGTATACGAAGCAAAGAAGGAACATTGGTTAGATGAGCTTATATGATTTGTTATTGTAGGAGAAGGGTCCATGTGAGGACCAGGCAAGCCAACCGCGTGATAATGTGAAATTTGTATTAAATGTATTATGAATCATCTAGAAATGTGACATAAAGCCTTAAAAATGTTTCTATGAATATCAAATGATATTATAAACTATTCTACTATTGTTCTGCAGTTGAATAATAATTATACCAGTTGTGTAAATTTTTTCATCATTCTATTTACAGGGAAGACTTTGTCAAATTTATTCAGAAACTTAGTCTCATCTGTAAATTTGCCTCATCTAGGATGTCCTACATGCATGAGCCAAGCCTAGGTATCTTACATGCTTTTTGGTGTTGTCCGCACATTCGATTCCCTTGAGTTCCGTCATTGATACCCTGAGTGGTTAGGTTCTTCTTGTGTCGATTCTCTATTTTAATGTGTTGGGAATTAGTATCTTAAAGTTTATCAGTTCGATGTGGTTTGTTTTATGGGCTGAATTAGGGTGTTACACAAACCACTTGTAATATAACTAGTATATAACCATAGGCTTGCCCATAATACATACATCACATGATCTCATTAACCCAAATACATATGACCAAAAACCCGATATCCATAAGTTAGTTATACAACCCAATTACACAGATTCCACACAACACTTAGTACAATACAAACACACAGTACTACCCCCCGCCATGAACCACTAGATCTATACACCAACGCTAGTCACAAACATGAATGCATACCTATATACATATATTGATCAAAAAATAAATACTGATAAAATATTACTGCCAGATGAGTATCCTAATAATCACGAGAAATGATGAAACTTCTAGAATACATTACAAGGTAGTAAGGTTGGACTGATACGACTGAATATCATAAATGAAATGGTAGTGCAAACTCCACAGCGTCATACTTACGTACATACTTACTTATGTTTATGCCCTCACATCCTCTATATATCACCCACCATGGTACTTTGGTGGCTCATAATAATGATAATGTCATGATTTCTAAAAACAAGCTACATTCGTAGTACCCTACTTACATTACACTATTATAGGGTGTAAAGAATTATTAGTGTAATTCATACATATACCGCTCACTCTCATACTCTTAAAAGTCTTAAAACTCGTATACTTATATAGTAGGCTTAGGAAAGGGTTTCTATCATAGGCTTCTAGATCTTCCAAGGAAGGGGCTTCTATCATAGGCTTTCTAGATCTTCAAGTTCAAAAGCCATCAAGGGATCTCATACTTGAAGTTTTTTTAAACTGCGAAAAAATTTATCTCGGCATTAGTAAAAACCTCAATGATGGGTACAAATAGAGATGATGCAAAAGAGTTATACAGACCTATATGAGTCGAACTCTTTATCCTAACTCGGTAAGTTCACTCCACATACCCTAGCAAATACATGAAACCCGAATCAGAAACGCTTGCATCAGCACGCAAAAAAGGCAACGTTTCCACACATGCACGATTCAGAAAACTTACTTAAAATTAATTATCTTTCCTAATCAAGGGTTAAACCTCATTAAATAACCTTAATTAGGTTTTGGGTTTTACATAGCCTTAATGAAAAGTCTCATACTTAGGGTTTTATCGAACAAACATAAATAGACGAGTTTTTGACTGGCCCAAACGGCGTCAAAATTCACTGAAATTCACACTAGTGGACCTTAACACTCTAAAGGTTTGGTGTAAAAAATTACAAAGTGCTGGTCCATGGGCAATCATGGTAAATAAAGCCCACTAAGGTCGAGCTAAGGTGCTGGATACAGTGTTCTTAGATCATGCACCAATTTTCCTAAATCTCATTCATGGGCTTGAGCTTGGAAAATAGGGTATGGCTAGCCAACACATGGGAAATTGGCACAGTAAAATGTCAGGTCCAAAGAACATGTCATTGAGCATGAGTGGCTTCAAGAAGGGCAGGCATTGGCTAGGGAATTTCTAGAGCTGGCTAGACCTAAGTGGTTTGGGCATTTCCTACTGTATTATCCACCCAACCAAAGGCCTTTAAGATTTACATACTCTAGTGGGACACGCCCTAAGTTTTGGAAGAAATTTCACAAAATTTCATTATTTGCACTAGGCTCAATGAATTTTATACTTGGAGGTAGGGAATTATGTTTACACCTCTCATTCCTCTACACTCCAAAAATTTGAACCATCTAACCATCTAAATGAATTTTACTTAAACTTAAATTTTACACGTTGACAGTAGACAATTAGTGGGTCATACACTTTTTATAGATTTTATAAAAATATTTTAACGGCTCCACTAGGAGAACAAATAGAAAACATATCCAAGCATACCAGAAACACAACATACACACACATCAGTTTGGGATTTTTTCAAACCTTTAATAAGATCATGTTATCTTGGTATTTTTGTAAGTCATAGCCTACACCTAACATAATAATCATGCAAAAGGTGGCATGTAAAGGCTACCTATATAGGAGGACAAAATTAGGGAAAACGGCAGATAAGCTACTGCAAGAAGTAAAGTTGTTACCTTTCTTCGATTTTGTCTCTACATGCCGAAACAACATTGCAGATCTACCTCTTATTAACAAGATGAAAGTGATAGCATGTAAAAATACAATGTGAAGCATGAGTTATAGCTAATCTACCAATACTGAGAAAAGCTAGAAGAGGCCGAGAGGTGTTGGGGAGGAGATTTGGGAGTGAAGGAGGGGTCAATGGAGCAAAGGAAAGGGGTGAAAAGGGTGGAAAAGGGGGCTTTTATAGAAAAAGGAAAAATTGTTAGTACAAAGGCTCTGCCAGGGAGCAAGGGGATAGCCTCTGATCAATTGGACCAAAAGACATGGCCCGAGGATGTAACAGGCATGACTCAGCATCAGCATGCCGCATTAAGTACTTCCATGTTCTCTCTGATCTGCATCATCTACCTCTACTCCTCGGTCAGGTGACATATCTTGTAACGACCCGGCCCAAAGTGTAACATAATGGGTCCAAGTCATTTCTTCAAAAGTGGTTAACTAAGTTAAAGATCTATAGTCCACTCTCATTTATAAAGGTGATCTTACCCAGCAAGTATTAGATGATCTTACCCCAACAGGTATTGAATATGGGAATAAGTTAAGGAAATTCGTCCACCCATCTACAGAAATTTTGTTCCCAAAATTCCTACATTTGGCTTGTTGCTAGCCCCAATCCACAGCCTTTTTTAGCCTATGACCAGCAACTTATCCAAAATCCCTAGACCAGCCCACTATCTAATATGGAACTAGGAGGTCAGATACCACCTGTAAAGACCTGGCCCAAAATGTAATGCAATGGGCTAAATCATATCCTCAAAAGTGGTTAACTAAGTTAAAGATCTATAGTTCATTCTCACTTATAAAAGGGATTTTACCTCACCAGGTATTAGATAATCTTACCCTAGCAGGTATTAGATGTGAGACTAAGTTGAGGGATCTCATAGATCTCCTCATCCTGAGCACTGTCATCACCAACATCTTGATGCTCATCTCAGTGCTCCTCTTGGTGCTTCTCTCAACACACCTCTCTACGTCCCTCTTAGGGCTTCACCGTTGCAACTTGAGGAGACAAGGGGAACACCCTACTCGAGCATGCTTATGGTGCGATAGTTCAATTGCCACTGACACTACCATAGCCCACACAAACACTGGTCAGCCAAAACCAAACATTATTTTAGATTTGGGCCAGGCCGTTATACAATCACAGAGCATGGAGTAATATAGAACTTCAGCTAGAGATTGAAAAGCCTTAGGAGCCAACCAACCTTTGGCAGGCAATCAACCAACTAATCATTCAAATACCCATCGAGAAGACGCAAAAGGGAAAACTATATATTGGTAATGATAAGTTGTCAATTTCCAGGGTATGACGACTATTATTTTTAGTGAGAATTTGGCTACAAATGGGAGCCTTATTTTGTCAATTCCTTGGAATATAAATGGGGGACTAGGTGTGTATTTTAGACCATGTTTTGACGTTATAAGTATTGGAATTTGGATTTCACATAGGATTTCTTGTAATGCTTAGTGCATCCACTTTTAAATCAAGTAAAAAAGAAATATTATAAAATTTGGGTTCAAATTTTGAATTAATATTGTCTTTTACAAGGAGTGGTGAAAATAAAACATGTTGGTGAATCTTACTGATATACACCCCACTATGAAGGAGGTAGAAGACTCACATGTGGATAAAAGCAATGTCTACACTAAATCCTGGACTTTCTGATTTTTGCGGCAACTATGATAATTTCTACAAAAGCGGGAACTGCCCTCATACACATACAAGTGGGAATCAACTCTCCACACACTAATGATTGGATGGACTACTTCTAGAAGGTGCCAAGTGGGGACAATTCTGCACAATGTTAGCATGCACTCTTCACATGCTTTTGACTAGTGGATAGATCTACCTAACCAAGCCAAGACCACAACTATAAACCGTTAGATGCACACCTTGTTGATCAAGAAAGGAACACACTCACGTAATGATAATGATTAAGGAAAACAATCTTACCAACTCCACAAGTGGTTGATGAGATAATAAGGGGACAAAGCTAGAGAATGTGATTTGAAGAGTTATGATTGAGTCCACACATACCTTGCTTATTGGAGGTAGCAAGCTGCCAAGAAGTTGCTTAGATGCCAAGAAGCCACCTACATCAAACTTGCTATAAATATGAACATACCCACTCACATGAAAAATGTTCCTTTCTTCACCTACATCTTCTTCCAAACCTTGGAATCTTGAATTCTTTAATATTCTGATCTACATGAGGGAAAAGTTCCAAGAGTTTGAGAAGAAGAAATCGTGCAATCAAGCTATAAGGAAACAAGTACTTCTAGAGAGAAGATTCATGTTTAGTCCTCAACGATCCAAATTTTGATTATCTCTTTTCTTCATCTACTTGTGCTATTTTTCTTGCTATGTTTAATAATATTTTGTATCTCTTTCATGGGGTAGTCGTAAGAGATATGAGGTGTATGATGGATTTTGGTTGATATGTAATATATCTTATTTGTCTTATCTTGTTCCACTAATTATGAGTTCACTACTTCATGCCTATACCTTCAAAGAAGAGGTAATTTTTATGCGATTAAGAGATTAAGTTGAGATCTAGGGATAGGCAAGCCGATGATATCCATTAATGTAACATCCCATGCCTGGTTCATCCTTGAATTGAAACAAAATATTATATTTCTTAATATGACTATCTCATAAACTTAATTATATATAAGATCACGCTCACAAAACCCCTTAAGATCTAACCTATTTGACATCTTGGATGGAAATATAAACATTATTTAGAATATTATATATTATTGGAAATATGAATTCCCAAAACATGGGGTTATTACATCAGTATATTTAGCCAAGAGTAAAGATGTTCGATGACAAAAATAAAATGGGAAATCAATATAAAACAACATGACAACAATGCGACAGGAGTATGTGTACGTATGAAGACTTTATTATCCCATGTATCCACCGGCGACACTCTACACACACCACCTAAATAAATATTAAAAGAAAAAAAATGCCATTAACAAGTTATCTAACAAATTACCGGTTCACAAGATAAAATAACTATAATATCAAAGTGGCATGCTAACTTAGTAATTCATATTAAAGTAAAAGAAGGAGAGGATATTACACTACAAGAAGAATCACATAACACCCAAAGGAAACTACACCAGTGTGCGACCCGTCGCTGATCAGGCAACAGCCATGTCTCCTCTCCAACCCCACTATGCTCCTCTCCTATGAGCTTTGAAGGCAAGCCAAGTGCGCCTGCAGTAATGATATACATGGCAAAATACAGTACCTATAACCCTACACCTCTTTGACTGTGAGAAGCTTATAAACGCAAGGGTGAAAATGATGTAGCAAGAAGAGAAAGTAGAGAGCTGCATCGATCTCATTGACATTGAAACGACTGGGCTCCTCAACATATTGTGCCATGGGACTTAAGTGTCGAAGCGGGACTTATCTGTAACAATCTTCAATAATCTCCCAACTTAAAAGAAAAAAAAACGTCATTAACAAGGTATGCAACAAATTACCGGCCCATAAGATAAAATAACTATAATATCAAAGTGCAATGCTAACTTAGTAATTCATATTAAAGTAAAACAAGAAGAGGATATTACAACACAAGAAGAATCACATAACACCCACAGGAAACTACACCGGTGTGCAAGCCGTAGCTGATTGGGCGATAGCCATGTATCCTCTCCAACTCCATAATGCTCCTCTCCTCTGAGCTTTGAATGCAAGCCAAGTACACCCGCAGTAATGATATACGTCACAAAATATAGTACATGTAACCCTACACCTCTTTGACTGTGAGAAGCTCATAAACACAAGGGTGAAAATGATGTAGCAAGAAGAGAAAGTAGAGCACTGCATTGATCTCATCGACAATGAAACGACTGGGCTCCTCAACAGGTCACGCCTTGGGACTTACTTGTCAAAGAGGGACATACCCGAAACAATCTTGAATAATCTCCCAACTCTCAAAATCACGTAAACATAATATAACAATAGTAGCCTTAGGTAGGGAATAATAATATTAATAGGCCTCTGGAAAAAGGCAGCTTGTGATGGATTTTCAGTTTTCGAAAATAACTCAAAGGATCTCATCTTTAATGGTTATTAAACATGACTTCTAAATGGCCCGAATTAAGTAGGTTGCGATAAAACAACAACTTAACTTGTCGTACGATCTAAAACAACCAACTCATCAGATAAGCGTAAAATAAAAAATGAGTCCTAAAAGGACCTAGTCTCCAAGCTCTAAGCATGAGAATGCATGATCTAAAATAATCTATATGATGCATGCATGGTAATAAATGATCAAACGAGATAAGAGTAGTTTAAATCAATTTATATATATATATATATATATATATATATATATATATA
>JAVDBV010040688.1:866-11987 GCA_032619315.1 Piper longum
ATAGTCTGATCCTTGCCCGGAACCATAACACGAGTTGGCACTTGGTAAGTTGTTTTGCCACCGGGATAGCTCCAACTATCCCTCCTTGGATGCATCCCACGGTTACACCCGTGACACTAAGCACTATCAGGGCCTACCGAGAACGTGCAAGAGCTTCCATAGGTAATCGAGAAATACTAAGTACTCTCAAGCACCAAGGGCAGTATTGGGTACCACAAGGTAGTACTGATCACTATCGAACCACCAAGTAGTGCTAGGACCTGTCACTGACCAATAACTCATACCTCAAATCCAGCTCTTGCCAAACATCGTTATCCAACTAAGCATGATCAACGAGTGCTGGTATCATGCACTGTGCTACTAGGGAGTTACTAATGTTAGGTACCCCTAGGCTTTGGTACCACTGTTGGGCACTTTGGGTCCCCCAAAAGGCGAATTGCAATAGGTGTCACGGGCCTTTCTTAATCCAAAAGTCCTTGGGCTATGGTACCATTGTTGGGCCCTTTGGGCCCCCAAAAGGCAACTTGCAATAGGTGTCACGGGTCTCTCTTAATCCAAAAATTAACTCAATGAATAAAGCTTTCCTATTAGGATAATCCAACAACTCCTTTTCACACATCGGGCGTCTTTGAAACAATCATCACACATCGGGCATCTCCGAAACAATCATCGCTGACAATCTCACTTTTCATCAAACAACAGCAAACTCCCCTTAAATCATCAAGTGGAACCTATGAAGGAAGCTCCAAAAGGAAACTTCGACAATCGGTTTAGGCAAACACATCTCCCAAGATCGCAACGAAACTCCAAAATGAAACTCCAACAATCGGTGTAGGCAAACACATCTCCTAGGATCACAACTTTGCTGATACCATTATTCAGGTGGAACCCTTGAAGGAAACTCTGACAATCAGTGTAGGTAAACAAATCTCCCAAGATCGTAACTTTGCTCTGATACCACTGTTGGGCCCTTTGGGCCCCAAACCAAGCTCTGGGCCCCCAAAAAAAGACTTGCAATAGGTGTCACGGGCCTCTCTTAATCCAAAAGTTAACTCAAGGAATAAGGCTTTCACATTATCCTTTATACAAGGCACCAACACTTTCTACGACTAATGTGGGATAAACCTAATAACTGATCCATTCATGCATCACCGGGACTTAGGAACTGAGTCTCGGGCTCCCCATGGGTCCTTCCGTGACTTGATCTCATGCACTCATGACTATCCTTACCACCCCTTTGACAGACCATCCCCCTTCCATAGAGGAAAGTTTTATTGTCTCTTATGAGTGCTAGCCAAATTAGCTGTATTGACCAACCTAGCACATCACCCAAGCATGCATGGTGATCACCTGAACTAGCATTTGAATCATTCTTCCTTGTGTTCAGCTAGCCCAAAACATTTAATACATGGTTATCTTGGCAGTTGCTTCTCCAAGGTTTCCTGGTTCCCTATGGATGCAATGCCAAGACCTACCAGGAACCCCTCCATCTTTGGTCTCCATCGACCTAAGAGGGACAAACCTCCCCCACCGTAAGAACTCGACGTTCTTGTCAATGGGGTTGTCTTCTCCCAATACCTCTTTACTTCATTCTCAAACTACCACAAACTTGTTGCTTTCTCCTTACTTGTTTCCTCAACTGGAAGTCCTTCCTACTTTACCAAGTACTCAGTCCTCTTGTTCTTTTTATTTTACCCAAAACTTCTATGATCCAGAATCTCCTTGACTTTCTTCTCAAATTCTCTCTAATTGTTGGAGGTGCCCGTTTGGCTTGGGAACGACCTGGAGCATGCAAGTCTTCTTGAAAAAGGCTTCAAGTTACTCAGGTAAGTAAGCCATTTTATAATCAACTTGTCCCACACCTTTCACCACTGTGAACATACCATCAAACCTGGGAATCAATCCCCTATGAATCTGCTTGCTACTTATCTATTTCCATGTCTAAGGATTTAGTTTGAGCAAAACCTTATCCCCGGCCTGAAACTCCAATGGTCTCCTACCCCGATCAATATATTTCTTGTAACGACCTGACCCATAGTGCAAATTAATGGGCCTAATTCATCCCTTCAAATATTGTAAACTGAAGTTAAAGATCTATACTCAATTTTTACTTATAAACATGATCTTACCTCAGCATATATTAGATGTTGGACTAAGATAAGGGATCTCATAATCCACCCACCTTATAAAATTTTGTTTTCAAAATTCATACACTTGGCTCGTTGCTAGCATTAGCTTATGTCCTAGTCTATATCTATAGTCCAACATACCATCTAACACAAAACCAGGTTACATTGATACCATCTATAACAATCAAAACCGATCATGAATCAGTCAACGACCACCATCGCCGAAGATGAATTATTTACTTCAGGAAATCCAATCATGAAGTCCATACTAAACGATACCCATGGTTTCTATAGTATCGGTAAAGGTTGTAGTAATATTATTTCTACCCTTCTCTCCACTTTGTCTTGCTAACAAATGAAGCTAGTCTTGACATAGAGTTCAATGTCATCTTCCTTCCTTGGCCAAACAAAGTTCCTACTCAATAGAGCAAACATTCTATCCCGACTAGGGTGCCTAGCCCACATCGTGTCATAAGACTCCCTTATCAACCTTGCTCTCAGTTCACCGATTGGGATATACAATCTCCCACCCTTGGCATACAAGAATCCATCCTTGTACAAATACCTACGTATGGAACCCTCATTGACTTGCTGAACCAACTTCTTGCAGGCTTCATCAGATTGAGCAAGTGCCTTCAGCTTCTCAACAATGTATGACTCGATCAAACTAAGGGAATTCACCAACAGAGTGTTCTTCTGCTTAAAGCTTCAGCCACTTGGTTGCACCGACTAGGCTAATGTTCTCATTCAAAGTCATATTTAGCTAGGAACTTCTCCTCGCTTGCCTGGATGATAGCTTTTTCTTAGACTTGAAGAGTGTATTAGCCACATCATTAGTTCTCGCGAGGAACCTCGTCCCCAAGGGATTCACTCTCCAAACTCATAGGTAATGGACTACTGTTAACATTTCCTTCTCATGAGTAGAATACCTCTCCTTGGCTTTTTTCAACCTCCAAATTTCAGATGCATCAGTGATCACTTGGAAAGACCTTTCAAAATCTAGCAACTTCTGTACTGATTTTTAGGATATGGCTTCTGTTTCACTCTAGCAAAGGCCTTATCTCAGTCCTCAGTTCAATTCCAGCCAGTCTTTCTTGAGCAGGTCCATTAGGGAAGCTAATATCTTTGAGTAATTCTTCATAAACTTCCAATAGTAATTGGCCAATACAAGGAAGCTCCTCAAGTCCGACACTCTACTAGGCTCCTCAAGTAATTGGTTTTGCCTTGGCATTTACAATCTCGATCTGACTTGGGTGACCAGTAACCTTGAGTCCCAACATCATAGATAACACTTTTGAGACAAAAGTATGGGTTTCCCCAGAGTCCGCTAGTACAAAAAGCCATCATTTGTCCACAATGAATGGAACATAAATTAGGGTTCGTGAGTGAGAACCGTTCTTTGACTTGATTGCAGTCACAATTGCATAGGTGCTACTTGGGATGTACCATCCTCATCTAAGAGTTCTTTAGCCACAACATCGTTGAGCTTCCCCTTCTTTGGACAATTCTTGGACATATGTGATCTGTCATAAAAAAAAAGCACCTTGAGGTCTTTGGATCCTTCTTAGGTTTGGCATAATTTGCCCTGGCTTTAGGCTTTTCTTACTTCTTCTTGGATTTCTTCCCGTAATCACCTCATTCCTTCTTGTCCTTGAACATCTTGACCTTGGACTTCTTTCTTGATACCATACCACCTTTATTCAACTTGTAGTCTACTAGTGCTCTGTTGTAGTAGTAGCACTGTGAGATCTTTGAGTCCTTGGTGCCTAAGTTCCATGTCACCCAAGAACAGCTTATTTTACTCCGACATATGCTTGATATCTAGCATGAGAGAGTTGAACTCCTGGACATACTCTTTAACTATTCTAGAATGCTTCAACTTTTAAAGAGAATCCTGAGCAACCCATGCTGTGTTTCCTGGGAGGAACTGGTCACAAAGTTCCTTGTAGAATACCTCCCACTTCTCGATTTTGGGATAACCTGCCTCTGCATCGTCCTCATGTTGAGTTTTGCATCATTGCTCAAGTGAATCGAGGCCATGGACACTTTCTCTACAGGTTTCACCTTTGCATGGGTGAAATAGGCCTCCATGTCTGAAAGGAATTCCTCGACCTCCTTGGCAGAGCATGTTCCTAGAACTTCTTTGGCTCCAGCGCCTCTCCTTGAGATTAGGTAGAGTTAGATTTCACAATTGTCCTGAGTACAACAATCTCAATCATTATTGAACTTTATTTTGATAAGACAATACTTCAAACTCTCTAAGTCAAATTATAGGAGTCTGTGCCTTCAAAGAATTATAATCATCAAGGTTCCAAGTGGAAGAAGTCTTAGAAGTTCGTCAACAACTTTGGTAGCAACTTAGTCGAAGCATGGAGCGTATGGGCCAAGAAGTGCAAAGGCAGACTTCAACGGGCACTTCGACAGAGAGTTTGGCAGCCGAAAGTGTACAACCCTAGTTTCGGCTTATGGTTTGCCGCTTGTTTCTTTGCCCAATTTGGGCTAGCTTTGAGGTAGTTCAAGTCAGTTCAGCTGCCTAGACCAACCCATCTTCCCACCTAACCCACCTGTGTGCCTGCAACTAAACAAATCGACTCGGTCGGACTCGCACATAGAATTGACTCGGTCCAACTTGCACATCGAATTGACTCAATCCGACTAGCCCAGTCTACTCATCAACTTATGTTTTGTCATTTTTGGCTTGTTTTCAGCCGTTGTTTGACCATTTCTAGTATTTTAAGACTTATTACATTAGTTTAGATGTTTATTCATATTGTTTGGCATATTTTGATATTATAAACGTTTTTTATTTATTTATTATTTATTTTTACATTTATTTATTTATTTATTCATTTATCATTTTATTCTTTTTATTCACTTATCTATTGAGTATGATAGCATGTTTACATGATTATTTATTATTATTTATTTTTATGTTCACCTATTATTATTATGATCCATGTTCATTAGTTATTTTTATTTATTTTTCTATTTATTTATTTGTTTGTTTGTCTATTATTTATTTATTTACTCTTGTATGTGTTCTTTACTCTTGTTTAGTCAAGTGCTTATTATTATTATTGTTATTATTATTATTATTATTATTATTATTACTACTAATAGTATTATTATTATTATTATTCACAATTAGTGTATTAATTATTTTTATTTATTTATTATTTATCTATTGTTACATCAGTTGATTTATTATTTGTTTATTAATTTATTTGTTATTCATTCACCTATTTATTTTTATGCATGTTTAATTAGTTATTTACCATTGATTTGGTGTTTAGTTGTGTACCTATTATTTTTATTTATTATTCTTCTATTTATTTAAATTTTATTTATTTCTTTATTGCTTATTTATTTGTCGTTTTGTGTGTCGGAGCATGGTATTTCCTGTTGAGTGTTTATTTATATATTTAGTGTTGTTTTTTTGTTTCTGATGTTATTTTTTATGTGAGCACACACACACACACACGACCATGCATCACATATAGTGGTTAAACCATAGTAGAGCAGTTAAATCTATAGGTTGTGGAGTCTGAGCTCGCTGTAAATGAGAGATGACGGGCTTGGAGCTTGGAACTCAAGTCCATTATGACTCGTTTCTTAGCATCATTGCTCTACTCTATCATAGTTTTGATTTTTAGATCATAGGACATGTTAAGTGGCTATTTATTGGATCCCACTTAACACGGGCCATCTAGATGTGTTTTCACTTCTGTGATTAATAACCTTCGAGGATGAAATCTCTCATATTGTTTTCAAACTTAGCTCCACCTCTTCTTGCATTCGGGCTTACTTAAATGATCCCCTTCCTAGCCCTATCTATAGTTGTCATCAAATTTTTAGTAAGCCGAAGTTGGTGGACTTGACCTTTCATATACCATTTGAGGGCACATATATAGGTCGCGTAGGCTATGGATTAGTGAGAGATTGTTCCATTCCCGAAGGATCATGACATCTTCACGTCTTAAGCTTGCTCACACTTAGAGAGATGTGAAGTAAATGTGTATTAATTTGTATACTGTATAGTGTATATCTAGACTTGTGCTATCATAGAGTATTAAAGGTGATTGCATAAGAGTACTCTGCATGAGTGCTCTAAGCCAAGAGTTATATAGAGGTTTGGATAGGGTTTAGAATATGTGCTTTTTCTAAGAGTTGGACCATGATATGATATTGCCGAGGGAGACATTTGCTGAGAGTGACACAACACCAGTTCAGTTCAGGATGCTATTATGTCTGCAATATGTTGGCTCCTCAGTAAATGCCATATGGGTATCCCCTTGGACATACATTATTTTGTTTTTCCTTTCTTGTGTAAGTCAACTTCCACTTGCCAGTTTGTATTAGTTATTTTTTTTTAACGAGTGATACTCAATGCATATATATATATATATATATATATATATATATATATATATATGGGTAAAAAGAGTATAAGCTCGGGGCAGATAAAGTTATTTGCCCCGAGCTCATCTAGGCTATCCGATTACAAGAACAACCCACATCTAACATTCTAAACTAAAGTTCCCCTAATTTGATTGTAATGCACCAACCTAATTTTCTTTGGACAAGAATGTGAAATGATGCTAGGGTAGTAAGTTGTTATAAAACGTAGAAGGTTGTTACAATTAAATTTGTTTCCTTGGATATCAACTACAATTATGGGGTACTTTTCTGTTCTTACAATGTTGTCTTCTTTGATAAGCTTTGTGATGTATTATTATTCTTTTATGATTGTGAGATGATTACTTCTACCCATTTTTAATGCTTTAAAAAAGTAACTAACTTTTGCATGATCAAGGGACTTGATCGAGACCTAAGAATAGGCAATTCAATGATATCTATGGATGAAGTAGTTTATAATTTTAACTATAAAAATGTATTAGAATCATATATATCCATGTAAGCGAGTTGATTGTAATGCACAAACCTAATTTTATTTGGACAAGAACGTGAAATGATGCTAGGGCAGTAAGTTATTATAAAATGTAGAAGGCTGATACAATTAAATTTGTTTCTTTGGATATCAACTACAATTATGTGTAACTTGATTAATATAACAAAATGTGCTACCTATTAGCCTAGTGACATTATCCATTCTAGATCCATTTTCAATAAGAAAAATTGTATTAACTTTGGTTGTTATTTTCTGACTTCGTGTCTTTGCATTATTTTCTAAGCTAGAGTAGTATACCAGTTTCATGGCCTTATTTAGCCTGTTAATCTTCAAATAGATTTCCATCACATCATACACTCTCTATAGACAGCTCATTAGGTTTAATAATTTAGCTTTCATCGGTATAGTAGAACATCAAATCTTATTGGGAATGATACTCATCACTTTATTACTTGTTTGATGGGTATACTTACGCGATGCATTGAAATAGCAACAACTTCCTCTTTCTTTTCCAGCCCACCATCCAATACTATCCTAAATTGACTTTGATATCACTCGTAACAACCCAGTGCAAATTGCAAACTAATTGGCCTAGTTATTTCTTCAAAATTGATTGATAAAGTTAAAGATCTATATGCGCATCTTCATTTTTATATTGGATCTTACTCCACAAAGTGTTAAATGTGAGGCTAATTTTTATAAGGCTTATTATAGATTGTACTTTGTAGGCTCCCTTTTACAATGGAGTTGGCTAGTGCATCAATCACCATCAACTTATATAACCTTAGCCAAGCATGATGAGAATCATTGTGAGCCAGACGAGGATCATATGCATGATATCTTATTGATTATTTGGTCATCATAAACCATCATTTTCTTGGAGTATTAGTGTATACTGATGGCATCCAACTATGTGCTCTTCATTACTAGCCTTCAAGATATTCTTTTCACTGCCTTCAGCAAACTATATACATACAAATATCCTAATTAATCTTTTATTAAGATACATGTTTGCTAAAATAATATATTGCACGCTACTTATAATACTATATCCTTTATATCAAATGCTACATTTATTGATGTATACTTTACCTCTCACACCTTTCACTTTGGATCCATTTGCCATACTACTTACATACATTACAAAATTTTTGAACGACAAATCATGTAACATGCACTTCTCATATTGAACGTATCCTAATAAGTATTCTATCTACAAAAATGTATGCTTATAGAACATGTTACATACAATACATATAACAACTTGATCTTTTATATTATATGCAAGTGATGCAATGTATTTTATTCCCATTACCTTTTATTTACTATAGTATGAGATACACATAATAAATATATAAATGATGAATCATATGATCCACACTTCTATTACCGTTCTTTTTTGCATTTACTGATTTTTGTAAGTGTGTTTTACACATTTTATTAACATAATTGTATGTTCTTATGCATATTTTGTGTACGTAAATCTATTAACAGAGAAAAAACAAAACACAACCTTAGAACTCAAAATCATTCACATAACCACGTTTTTCTCCACCATCATCCCTTCCTCAGACAATCCACATTGCTTGCCACTGCCATAGCCACCTTGCCAGAGAAGGAAGAGGATGGGCAAAGATGGACATGGTAATGGGATTAGACTTGGACACCACCTATAGCTGCATGAGGCATGGGGTAATGACCGGGTCAAAATCAGCCAATGAATAGTGCAACTAGACCACACCCTCATAAGTTGCCTCCACCTACATGGAGAGCATCATCGATAATACCACCAATGAGTTTGACCAAATGAATTGCCTCACTTTCTCCACCTCATCTTGTTTCATATTAGCCCAATAGAGCTCAACATGTCGATGCCATAATAGCACGACTTAACCATTGGTGAGCAACCAATGTTCATACATTCCTTCCTCATGACCTCCACCTTCAATAGCCGCACAATCTTGGATGATGTCGTCCACTAAATGATGGAATCATTGACCACCACTATTATTGTAAAATTCAAGATTTGAGTCAAGTTTTATAGTTTGAACCAATCATTTCGACTATTATTTTCAACCAAGTCAATTTTAGAACACGCGTACCTAGCCGACGCCGGTCTTATGTTATGAATCATGATAGTCATGTATGGCCAAGTATATAATGAAAATGTCAGTAAGACATCAGCAAAATAAGTTATCAGAATATATAAGAGGACGCCAAATTTTTCTTTATTTATTTTAATTAGATCGTAGAATTATATTTAGGCCGAATAATGCATTAGGAAACATTATGGCAATTTGGGTGGTTATTAGTCATAGAGCACGTCATTGTAATGTTTTGTGTATTATGAGATTTTTTCCAATTTTTCTAGATTTTTTTTAGAATTATTACAAGTTAGTATTATTTTTCTATAGTGAGATGAGTTAAGTTTTAATTACGAGATGACTATTCATTTTTCTCCCTAACCATTCATTTTTCTCCCCGACCATTCATTTTTCTCACCCCGATCCTCACTCAAGCTGGCCACAACCTTGTCACCGTCATCGCGTAGGTGTAAAATTTTATCTGATTTTATTTGATAATGAATATTTTTATGATTTTAGTGTGATTGTAAATAGGTGTTTTAAATTTAAATGCATGTTAGCAGATGATAATAGTGAATTATAGTTTAAATGCATGTAAATAGATATTGTCTTGTATGGATTAATGAAGAGTGTAGCATTCATGCATTATATTGGGTGTTAGTATCTAGTCTTGTTGTGTATGTGCGGAGTAGGAGCTCGTTGTCTAGGCGCGTGGACACGTTTTAAGCTTCTACCAGGTCTGTTTAGGACTCATTTTTTGTTTTACGCTCTACTCTATTGTGTATTGTTTTATTACTTGAAGGATGAGTTAAGTAGCATTTTATTAGATCCTACTTAAACCAGACCATTTAAGCAACTAGTTTTCTAGATTAGTAACCCTCAAGGATGAGATCCCTTTAGTATGTTTTCAAAAAAAAAAAAAAATCCACTACAAGTTGCCTTTGGTCTTATTGTATAAATCCCTTCCCAGACCTATATATAGTTTTATCGAGTTTGTAGTGAGATGAGAGATGGAAAACTGACTCATATATACCATGAGTGGGTGCACGTGCTAATCAAAGCGGGCTCTCGATTAGTGAGCGGGTTGTTCCAATCTCGAGGGACCTTGAGAATTCCTGTTTTGAGTTCCTCACAACCAGAGAAATATAGAGGTTTACGGATGCTGTCTAGTACAGCGCATGTTTGAAGTTGGTTTTCAATGGGTACTAAAGGTAACTACTTGAGAGTACTTAGTCTTCGTGCTCAAGGCCAGGAGAATTATGAAGGTAAGGAGAGGGTATAGGTTATATAAGTAGTCCCGAGGGACCAGAAAATGAAATAAAAAAATGTCAAAAGAGGCATCAGCATCAACAGATCAGTCAATTCAAGATGCTACCAGATCTATAACTCAGTGGCTCCTCAGTAGGTGCCATTCAAAGAGTTCACAAGAAGTATATGAATGTTTTCTTTTATAGGAGAGTTTGCTCTCATAGCTAGTTTGATATTAGTTATATTTTTAGACCAATAACACTTGTTACTGACGTGTTTTTATAATATGTGCAGGTGATGATCATGTAACACCCCGATTTCGGTTCATTTAAGAACCGAATCAAAAATGCTATGATCGAGTCGAGTCATGTTTAAAGCTATTGGTCGATACGACTCGATCGATCAAATAGATCGAAATAACCCTCTTGGTGTCATGAGAATGGAAGACATTGTCAAATAAACATCAATATACATCAAATATAAATAAATACAAGAAAGTAAATATTAGGTTGAGCTCAAGTGTGTGTAGAGTTTATCTGTCCTCCCACCAAAGTCGACTCAGGATTTGCATAACCTACATATATTATATGAAAACCGTCAGTAGCGAATGTTACTGGTCCAAAAAATAACGGCAAATGGGTATTCCATTACCCACGAAAACTTATCAAACTTCAAGAATGCCTACACCGGGCAGTAAGCAAACATACTTAACAAATGTCGGCTCGCATGCACAGCTCATAATCATAATCAT
>JAVDBV010040722.1:0-18804 GCA_032619315.1 Piper longum
TTTTTTTTTTTTTAATATTTTTGGTGAACAATTGCAGATTGAATTCCGAACATGACTTTTCTTCATCCGTCAAAGCTTTGAAGCTGGCAAAAAACTCAATCTTTTAGTCCTCGTTGACTATGGATTCTGTAGTACAATGCTTAAACAGAGTTCTAATTTGTGAAAATTCAATCTTTTGATTCTAATGATTGTTGTTTTGGTGTCACATTATGTTGCTGGTCATGGATGCTGCATTTTTTTAGGTGAGAAAAAAAACTCTGATTCGATTGTGCCAGTTTTACGCTTTCAATTTTATGTACCATACTTTCAACTTTGTGTTCTATTTGTGAAAATTTTTATCTTTTTTTTAATGAATTTGGTTTTGGGAATGGGGACAATTAAGCTTGCTGATTGTGGAGAAACCAACACTGATTTATTTCTCTATTATGAGATGCATTTTCTTCATCCGGCAGTGGGTGAAACTTGTAATTTGTTCGATTACTTGTTTCATAGGGAGGTTGCAGTTTTCATTGTCAAGTTAAAAATTTAATCAATAATTTACTCTTAAAATTGAAAAAAAAGTAGAAGACTAACATGAGGACAATTTCTTTAAGATGGATCAAGCTGGAATTCTCATTGCTAAAAATTTGCCCAGAGAAACAGTATATATTTACATATTGAGAGCAACTTTTTTCTGCTTCTTTTTTTGGTTTTGTGTCAATGAAATTGGTTTGATGGAAATCTGTCTACTCATGCTGGAAGCTTTTAATTTATTCTCCTCGCTTATCCGGGGGGGGGGGGGGGGGGGGGGGGGTACTTAGTATGTCTTGGTCTTTGAATCTGTGAAGTTGTTGGTTTGCTGTAGTGTCTCATCATTTATCTGATGAAACTATGCCTTACACGTCTAAGTTATCAATGTGCATTCATCAGTTGCTATTTAGATTTATTTATCTAGGATTTAACAATAATATTCCTAGGAAAATATCATTATTCCATCTAAATTGTTTCCTGTACTTGCTTTCATGTATATGGCTGTTTCAAAATTGAGATTAATCACCTTGTGCAGGTGCAAGAACATAACTACGGAACCAGAAGCTCGCCTGTCATAATAACTATTATATCAAAATATAGAATTTTTTATGCCTCGACATCTCCTTATATAGTGCATAATTATCATCTCTGACTGCTTATGCAGAGGCCGCCTTCTTTTTGACAGGCTGAGGCATGGGTTAGTAATATGTCTAAATCAGCTTCAGATAAAGAAAATGAATCTGGAGTTGAATGTCGTCCAGCAAGGTCCGTCTTTTGTTGCTTCCTTATCTCAACGCAAAAATTTACTCATTTCTTAAGTATCATTTCATGTGTACTAGTGATTCCTATTTGTAACCTCAATTACTGGATTTTGAATTGATATTCTAAACTTTGATGAAGGTTGGGTCTAGGAGCAACTGTTGCACCGCGAACAAATCCACATACTTTGGCTGACCCTGTTGAAAAGAAGTTACTTGCCAAGTTGAATGTGGGCAAAAAACATCTGGAAAAGAATCACGAAGAGTCTAGCAGTTTAAATGCAAACAATGAAGACAGTGAAGAAGACGATATGGATAGCAGAGCTCATGTTTTTTCAAAAAAGAGACAGATCTCGACCAACTCTCCTATGCAGAAAAAGAAGCATAAATGAGTTCTTGGCCTTATATATTCGTATTTCTTTTCTTCGAATAGATGTGGGAGCTCCTGTGACATACAGAGACTGCTGCTGTGATAATCGCGAAAAGGGTAAATACATTTCGTGTGAACAACACAGAAGTATCCGTTGTTTTTCCATGGTTCAAGGCCATGTAATCCGGATTTGTGTTATTACTTATTGGCATGTACATGGGGAGCTTTGGAGGCCTTTCAAGCCGTTGGACACTAAATACAACGCTCTTTCATATTTACAGTTCCAGTTAATTGAGTTTATTTTATGGAGTTTGCTTGAAGATTGTCAAGCCATTCTTATCTATGAGATGTTTTTTTTTTTGGCCACAATTTAATGATTTTTTCTTTGTCATTTTCAAACGATCTATTTAACGATAAAATTGATAAGTTTTAGGGATTTTATGGTAATTATATATTAAGTTAAAATTGGTTCCATTGGAAATAACTCAATTTAATTGCTATGATTGTTTGAGTCAGCTGCGAAAAAAAAAGATAAATTTTATTTATTTATTTATTTATTTATTTATTATTATTATTATTATTATTATTATTTTTCAAATTTTTTGAAGGGAATCTAAATTTTACTCCCAATATTGAAATATCTATTCCCTCATGATGTGTTGAAAAAAAAAATTTCTTTACCCTCTTGATCATAATAACTACACTAACCATGAAAATTAAGAATCATTTTTCTTTATTAAAAATGCAATTTATAATTTTATTCACATATCAAAGTCATAAAAAAAAAGCCAACAAGAAGAACAAAGTCGATGATAAGAACAAGATCCCAAAACAATAAGAAAGACCGCACACACTTGACTTATGTTTCCGGAGAGAAATCAACATACAAAGAACACTCCCATGCTTACACATTCACTTCAATCAGACATTACAAAATTACCTGATAATGAAAATTGTCCATTTTAAAGATGCTATGGCATTGAAAGAAGTTGTAACAGCGGCCAAAAAAGAGGCGAAGACGATCAAGAAGAGCCTCTATCCGAAAAACATCTATGCCACTGTAACTCGAAAAAAACATGTCTAGTTTTTCTCGGAGGCGGAAACCCTAGAATAATATTATATTTAATAAAACCTCTTACATCAAATGACAACATATCATCCTGAACAACAGATGGAGGAAGCTCTGATTACATGCACACTCAAATTTCTCGATGGCTTAAGCATATTTATACCAAGTGACACAATTTACAAAACATTACTATTTCAGCAATTTTGGGGACAATGCACAAATAGAGTAATTGTGCTACTTGTAGATGCACATAATCAAGACTTCGAGATGTTTTAAAAGTTTAAAACTTGCTTTGAAAGAAAAAAAAAAAACTCAACAGTTGGTAAGAGTTACAAAATTTCAACAATTGCATAATTGCCAAAAAGAAAAAAACTTATATAACCAGGTTTCCAGCAGCATATTTGAATAAACAAAATAATTGTCCCCGACGAACCTTTTAAATGAAAGGCAATCTGCAACTATAATTTCAACATGAAACTCCCAAGCAATTTATCCTTATCATGTATTGAATGTATGCTTCTATTTTTTCAGCATTGCATGAGAGTTGACTGGTTTCCAACTTCGCTCGGTCCAGTTTTTTTACATGCTTTAATTATTACCCTGTTTGACGAGGATCTTCAAAAGATTGTAGATATGGAAGCATTTTAAGCCGTTTCATTAGCATCTGAACTAGAAAAATGTTCTTTCTCAAAAGCCTCATATGCTTTGATCCATCACTGCACAAATGCCTCAGTCTTTCGGTTATGATGGCTATGTTATCTTTACCTTCATTGCCTCATATTTTCGTCTTTACCCGTTGACGCCTCCTCCGATAGATATGAAATACCATATTTTTGGCCATGAGTTAGACCTGGGCACTGGCCCTATCATAATATAACACAGTCAGGTTCTGTTCCCACAGTCATCAGAATTGAGAACACAATGAAAAATGTAGCAAGCCACACCTTAATATTACCAGATGCTGGCACAGATTCGATGGCAGACAGGCCTAATCCAGTATAGAATTTGGTATTACTTGGCTCAAAGGATGCATCTAATAGACTCGTCTTATTACCTTTGCAGAATGAGCCGACATATGAGCAATGCTCATGGACCAGAGATATCTCAGGAGAAACAGGTAACAAGTGGCCCTCCGTACTGAAAATGTACCTAGGGATACAATACAGAGACATAATACGAGTTACTGGATATTGAGCCATTCCAAAATGGCAGCAAATTTTAGTGAACTTACTTATATGGCCCATTTTCGACGAGGTTATCAGGGCCCACAGCCAAATCAAATAGAAGCCAGAGATACTTAACCTGTCAATCAAAACTTAAGACTTCAAAACCTAGACAAGAAGCTAGGAAAAAATTAATTTTCAAATTCTGAAATATAAGTCCTCACAGTTTCGGCCAGGAAAAAGCTTTCCATGTGGTCCTCTTGTTTGTGAGATTCCACGTCTGAAATATGGCAGTATCCACAAGGGCATCGTGCACCATATTGTAGACTGGTTACCATATCACGCCCCACATCAAGGTACCTGCAAATGACAGACATTCTTTTGAAATCCCAAAGGACAATAAAACAAAGGCTTAGTAACCAAGAGTTGTTAAATGGGAGAAAATAGCACCACAATTTAGTGAGTTCTATTAGCAGTTAATTCACAGTTAAAAGCGTCCATAATCACGAGTGTAATCATTAAGATTGAGCAAACATCAAATGTGTTCTAGCATTAAATTTTTTTCAGAATATCTGTTCATTGATTGCATTTAAGCTAAACGGCCATCCACATAATTTACAATCACAAATGTTACACTGACAATTTAATAACATTACCTGGGATCCCTGGTAGCTTTGTAGAGCCAATATGTGCTCTCTATCAACTCTGGGCGCAAAGGATAACTCTTTTGACCATGCTTGAATATGCAGAGATAAGTGTCAGAAAGGCATTATTACAAAACAGTTAGATAAAGCTCTCACTTTGTAGGTTTTATCACTAGACGCCTTACCCATATAAATACCCCGACTGAAACTACCAGAGAAAAAATACCTGAACATTGAATGTGGCCAGATTAAACCCTTCAGGTGTAAATCCATATTTCTTCCAGACACTGAAAAAGGCTGCATGAGTCCGAACAGCAGGGTCAATATCTCCAGCCAAAACCTAGGAAACAACATCAACACCGTCAAGCAAAACTTTATGCAGAATTCAGAAAGCAATGCTAAGCTAGAATTAATATATGATAAGAGATTGTTTAACCTGAAGCCCAGGCCAGAATGCCTGAAGACTGTTAAATAATGCCCAAACCGTAGCAGCAGAATTCATGTTCACCTCTACGTACCTACACAGGCAACAGGCCTGAAATTTAATTTTCAAATAAGAAATCCACAGGGACACATTATTCATTGAATAATGCATGTCACTGCTAAACGGAAAATCATCATACACTGACAAAGTAGCTGGTATTTTAGGATTTATAGAATTATGGATTAAGACTTACGCAATGAAATCAACAAATTCCTGAAGTCAAAATATAGCACAAAGGGATAAAAGGCACTACCAAGGGTCATTATATAGATACCGCATGACAGCCTTATAAGCCTCCTGGAACATAAATAGATATTCTTCATCACCAAATAATAAATATGCCTGCATCAAATAAGAATGCTAATGAACAAAAAAGAGGTTGACCAGTGATTTCCTGCAAACTACAACACAAGAATATAAAGTACCCTTGAGCAGATAAATCAACTAAACTCCAACACTTACTGTTCATTCTAATTTCCATTTCATGTGAATTCCAGCTTATTGTGGTTAATATTAATTATTTATGAAAAAATGGCAATGAAGAAAAAACGACAAAAGCAAGTAAATAAATAAAAAATGAGACTGGTAACATTATGATTATCCACACATAATCCTCGCAGCATAACTTGTATGTCAATCATTTTTTGCTATCATATTTAGTCAATGACACAAAACCATGTAGAAAACAAAGTGGCGAGTTTTATACCCAATGCTCTTCATGTTGCAACCCTTGAAAGATGGAATAATGAGATCAAACTAACAGCTTAAGCATTATCTTTTTCATAAATCACCTAAAAATTTGATTAGCCATCATGAAATCCTGAATTTTTTGTTGCAAAGCCGGTAATAAACAAATCTAGTTTGCAACCACAAAGCTAACAAGAAAAACATACTTGGCAAGAAAGAAAATGCTTAAAGTTTCCAAGCCCCACCAGTTTCCCTGGAGGCTGTTTATAGGAAATCATTTTTTCTATTTACATTTTAAGCAGCTACAGCTACACAATCAAAGAGAATTGAATGAATAAAATTAGAACTAGATGGATATGACAACTATAAGATTTCAACTACAGCGTATGTTTCACAATAATTTCTGTTCAAAAGTCAAAACAAGACCAACCAAACACATCTAATTTTTTTTAACATTCACAATATATTGCCGCTCAATTTAAACTGAGCTTTTCTTTTATGTGCTTCTAAAAGATGCATACCTTCAACATATATTCATAAAAAGAATCAATGCTTGTTCCAATTCCAGCATCCTGCATTATTTACCCAACATGGATAAGAAAATCATAATAACTGCCACTTCAGGAGAAAACAGAGTAATAAACAGAACCTGCCTAAAACATTGTGGCAAGAGCCTGACATATAATGCAACAACCCGGCCCAAAGTGCAACATTATGGGCCTAAGTCATCTTTTTAAAATAATTAACCCAAGTTAAAGATTAATAGTGTATCCCCTCTAATAAACCAAATCTTACCCTAATAGGTATTGGATATGGACTAATTTCGGAGACATCAAAATCCACCACCTTAGAAAATTCCATATTCTAAACTCTTATCCTCGCCCGTGGCTAGCAGCTTAACCCATACCCAGTCTAGTCCCACCATCTAGTAAAGGTTAATGGTCAGCTCTAAAACCAAATTGTAACATCTCAAATTGGGTTCACTCAAGAACTGACTGCAATGCTACTATTATTCAAGGTACATCATGAGTTGATTACCCATGCAAGACAACTGACACGGATCGACAACCCTCCTGGCATTTCAAAACAACGACTACTAATATGCAAAACAATGCATCCTACTTATTAATTGGCTGTTTGCGTCTCATTAAGTCATGCATTATTTTGCGCATTAGTGGTTGGCTCCCTTTTGAGGTGCCAAGAGGGTTTTATTGTCTTGCATGTGTAATCAGCTCATGATATAACTTGAATAATAATAGCATTTCGGTTCGGTTCTTGAGTGAACCGAATTTGGGGTGATACATAAAATGCCTATTTTACACATAGACGATCACTAGTTCAAGTCCCTATAAAATAATTAAGTGATTAAGTTTCCCATGAGTGTTTTCTTTTAAAAAACAAGCTAAGCCACTAAGTTAGCATATGGGCCTAACCATGATAAAAATTGAAAAGATGGGGTACCTTTTGTGTCCATTCACCAGTAAAGACATTGATGTGGGCACCAACGAGGTTAATCCTTGACCGCCGAGCCCACAAACCACGTACTGCGTTCTTCGTAACCTGCTCAAACACTGCAAGAAAGAAACACTGAGAATAAGGAAAAGATGGGGCTTTACAATGAATGTTGGAAATGACTTTCTTGCTATGTACACTTCTTTTAAACCCAGTACTAGTGCAAGAGAAATGCTGCTTTAGGTGCTTCACCTATGAAGGCCTTGCAACAAATTAAGCACAGCAGAACTGCACAGGTTAACTGTGGATGGTAAAATTCCACAGTAAGCCCTGAGAAATAAAAATTCCAACTCCGTCAAGGGAAAATTTCCTACAATGTCAACTGAAATTGATTACTACTCTTCCATTCATTTTTTCCAAGGTATACCAATCATTCTATTGACAATCACAGCTTCCAAGAGGAAAAAGTCATTGCTGACAGTCAGAAAAGATCCTAACGTATTTGTCGTAGGTCGGGAGTATCAAGGGTAAGATAGCCTGATTTGTCCTGTTCTCCTTCCAAGTAGAAAAAGGAAAAGGACTAGATAGTATAAGTGTGATTTTATGTTAAAATAATACCAATGATGAGACAGTTCACCTTTCTCCAATCAGCCCATTTCATTATTTCTAGCCTTACAAGGTTGGCAAACATTAATATTAACTCGCTCATAGATCAGTATAAAATTCTGATCACCATTTTTTCAGCTACCCATTAGTTATGAAAGTATCAAACAAGAACACTTCGCAGCTGATGTAAATTATTGCAAGATAACCAAAGCAAAGGAAAATATTCTTGTATCCAATAATGATAGAGATGTGGCAAATAGCCTACAATGCTTGAATTTATAGAACAATAAATAAGATCCTACTTGAACTAGAAAAATAACTAAGACTCCAACTTGCATAAGAAACAACTAAATATGATTTAAATAAAAATCCAAATAAGTATTGACTCTAACTTATTATAAGACTTCAATACAAGTGCAACTAGAAACTCGTATATTAGACACTTCGAATATAAGAAATATAATATCAACTAAAAATTGAATATTGTCCGTCATTACAAGCACAACAGTGCTTGAGTGTAAAAGGAATAAAAAAATGTGCACATGTGGATAGACTGATCTAGGAAATAAAATGAATCACTGATTCATTATGCTTCAAATATTCGAGAGGTAAAATGCAAAACTAGCAATCAAGTTACCAGGGTTTCCTGTCAAACGACTTAGCACACCAAACTCTAAAGTCAAAGTTCCCCCACCCGCAGTTGAAGTTATCTAAACAAACCACAAAATCAGCAAGAAATCAAAATGTATGCTAAGAATAAGAAAGAAATTACTTGACATGGAAAAAGAAACTACTTTAGATGAAAATCAACTTTAGAGGTAGACAATAAGATTTCATAACTGTGAGACTTTGAACACCCACTTAATGACACAAACAGCATGATTGGTTTTCATAGGTTGAATGAAACAATTGTTAGTGTTATAAAAAACTAGAGAACCAGATAAGGGTATAGGAATTGTGTTGAAAGTTTCCAAGAGAAAGTATAAACACTCTGTCATAAAGTCAGGATATCCATAATCTGGAAAGCATGGATGCTTACAATAATTCCACAGCAGATCATTTAAACCTGATTTCCAGTGAAATAGCACTCACCCTCTTGTATAAGAGAAATAGAACATATTACCCCTTTAACAAATGAAAAAAGTCCATCACATCCTTATCCAATTTTTTAATTGCAAATTCATCTTCCATATGTTCATCAACTTATAAAACTTTACTAAAATTGATAAATAAAGTTAGCTCAATATTCTTTACAAAATGCTTCTCAAACTAATTTCAAAATTTTCGGTCTTTTGAAAAGATATCACTTGATAAACTACCAGCATTTAAACAAAAAGAAACATGGTCCTCCACATGTCTGGGATGTGCCTGCTTCTTACCGTCTGTTAAAGTAGGGAGTATATATGATGATAGAATTTGGCAAATTGCCATAATAAACAAGAGAGAATGAATATATGTGGAACTTGCCTTGCTTTCATTTTCGTCAACACCGTGAACTAAATTAACTGAACCAAAAGGAATCCCTGTACGCAAAGGAAGTTTTTAACAGAAATAATAAGAAAGTACCAAAAAATCCAAAAAGCTGTAAACATGAAAATTATAAGACAAATTACTGGGTATAGATAATGTAATTGGAAAGTGAATGCACGAGCATATAAGGGAATTTTATTATTTAGAGTCTAGCTTATCTGAAGAATAGTTCTATAATCTTTCTTAGTTTATTTCACCTAAAAGTCTTAATTGGAACACTTATTCTAAGAGTCTTTTTGTTCACGTCATTACTAGAATTAGCTTTTAGTCAACAAATTAGGCTTCAATCCTTCATGCTTTGTTATCTCTCTTATTTGATTTGTCTATGTTTTCTCCCAATTTGTCTAATTCTTCTCCTTTGAATTATTCTATTCATCTATGTACTGGGAGCTAATCCTCCATTAAAGTGGTTATTAGAGCCTTCTCTGTTGACGACATATGACAATGACTGGCCTTTGAGGTAACACCCACCCACCTTCCATCCCTATTTTTTTCTTGTTATTGCCCTTACCTCCACTGCTTCTCTGATTTCTATTTCTCCTTCCTCCCCTTTTCCCTATCTGGTCACTCACTCTCCCAAAGTCCCCCCTTTCGTACCCGCTGCATCTGTCTCCTAGCTACTGGCCGCTCTCCTTCCCACTCCCTTCATTAGAAGGTTACATCAAATTTTAATTTAGATCATCCTGGTGAAGAATAGTCATAAGTTTGTGAATGAAAAGAGTAAAAGATGAGTAAGAGATGGCATACAAACGAAAAATAGGGAGAAAAGAGATAAAAAAGAGTACTGGTGTAGCAACAGACAAGGCGCAAAGTTAAAGAGAAGAAACATGAATCAACAAGAACATGATGTTGAATTCGTTCATTTCAACACAATAAAAATAAATGTTGTTGTTGTCATCACCCTCATCCACCTATCTTCAAATATCAGGGAGGGAGACATGGATAACAGATTTATTAATCATGTCTAAGCAACCATTAACAATTCTCACAGATTTTAAGTTCAATCGATGCGTAACAGCTCTCTTATAATACCATCAACATATGGTCTCATCAAGCTTTTTCCTTAAATTTGTCTTAACATCCATTTTCAACTATAAAAAAGAAGTTTTCAACAAACTTCAATCCTACCATTGGGAAAAAGATGATGCATCTGTCAGGATTGGTTACCTCTAAGCACAACAATAAAAGCATCACTTTTTTCTATGAACCATTCATATTGTCTAAATAAATTAGCAGCACACCTGTGGGAGTATCAAAAGCAGGAAGCATTCTTTTGGCCAAATTCTCTGCCAGATGCAAGAGTTGGTCATCATATGACTCAATTTTCATGCCCTATATGGAAGATAAATGTGTAACAAATTTATAGCATTTATCAATCATAACATAAGTACCACAAACTCAGCTGCTAATTTTTTACATTCTATAGAATATACAGATGCCTAGAAAATAAAAATAAAAAAACATATATATTGGAGCCTACAGTGGCATAATCACTTGCTATAAGATGCGCAGACAACAATCCACCAAGAACACGAATTGTTGTCTCAAATATAGAAACCGTTTTATCCTGCACATAAAATGGAATAGTAAAATGTCAATTTAAGCAATCACTACCATGCACCAATATAACTTTTTTAAAGAAGGTGCCAATACATTGGCTCCATCCGAAAAGGAATTAGTTTCAGTGGCATACTGACAATCTTAAAATCAAGATTTTTACTGATCCATTCAACTGCTGCAGTAAATTGCTCACGGTCACCAAATAATGCCAGTGTATCCAATGAGTCAATCTGTAGAATCCAATGTTCAATAAGCTTAGATAATTCATTGCATACATAGACAACCCAAGATGGATAGGGAAAACTGAATACACAACTTTCGAGACTTACTAACCAGAGTTAGTGCATAACCACCTAAAGAGTCCTCACCAGAACAGGATAATGGTCTAAGCTCATCTAGAGGAAAGGCATTTTGCATATACCCATCAAAGGCATGATAAAACATTGAACGCACCTAAAGTGGAAAATAAAGAATCCAGTAAGATATCCCTCCCAATAAATCAAATGAACAAGAGCACAACACGATGAACCCTTTTCAAGCAGTTATTTTAACCAAAAAACACTTGTTGCTTTAGCGGTAACAAAATGTCATAATTTGCCTTATACCGGAAAGAAACAGAGACCAGATACCTTTTTTGAAGTGCCGTGGAAATCTTGTAAATTAATAAAAGAGGGAAAACAAATAAAAATGTACAATACTTGTCTCTTGCATCACCGTGTTAAAAATTGTTTTATTTAAAAAATCAACACAACTTGAATACTTGAATTGCGCAAAAGAACACATATTTCTTGAGTTATACATGTCAAAACTCTGTCATGATATGCAAAGTAATAATAGAAAAAACGAACACGACACTTTTTCCGAATTGTGACACCCTATTTCTCACATGCCATGTTTTAATTCAATTCACCATATTCAATCTTTGAATATTCTTCAACCCACGTGTTATTCATGAATGCAGAATCATCCCATCGTAATCCTTCATTTTTTTACATTGTTCAACAAACTGAATTCCCCTTAGCTGGAACAGTCCAATACAAAGAACAGCAGCACGCCACTGCCCATGAACAACACTAACACAACACCAATGACCAATCCAAAAAGGGAAAATTTGGAGAATTTCGTCCAACAACCATCCCGAACGATACTGCTTTCGCAATATCAGATTTGAACCAGAAAGATCCAATCTTTAAACTCCTTCAAGCCCAATAAATATAACGAAAAAAAAAACAGCGAACGAGGCGGCGGAAAAGGAACCTCATCTCGGAGCTGCTTGGCCTCGGAGGGGGAGATGCCATCGGAGGCGGTGACGGCGGCGGCCGCGGCGGCGACGGCGGCAAGGAGGAGGAGGATCCGCTGGACTTCCATTGGCAACGCTCAACTTGGACCGGCCCGTTCTGTTTTATCTCATTTTTACTTTTGGCAGACCGGACCAGTGTTTTATCTTATATTGGGTCAGGTCTTTTCTTTTGAAACCCTAATATAAAATATATATGTATAGTAACCTTATATAACCACATAATCAAAATTATCGGTTAGGTTCGATTTTAGAAAAGTTTCGATTTTAATTAATTTTTTTATTTAGCCTATTTATTTATACTCAGAAGGGCATAATAAATAACGAAATATTTCGGAGAGTTAAAAATAAGCATAGATCCGTAGATTCTCGAATAGGTCAACCTTTCGAATTGCCGGGGAATCCATGGGCAGAGGCTTTACAACATTTATGTTTGTAGTATTTAATCTTATTAATAAAAGGGGAACTCAATACTAATTAAAAATAAGACATTTAACCAATCAAAATATAATAAAAATAAATAAATGAAATTATTGTAATCAATTAGAATATATATTCAAGTTATCATATTTTATACTTTATTTTATTATTCAACGATAGTTTATATATATAATTATAATTTATCTGTAATGACCCGCTATTTTTCATAATATTTGGGCCTAGCTGGCCGGGTGTTACATAAAAATTAAACCATAAGTATAACTCATTCAAAGTAAACTATATTTTAAACAAGAAATAATAATAATTATCCCATAGTCTTGAACCGTTTTCCATATCCACATTTATAACTAAAATAAAATAAAATGTATTATCATTTTCCCCGAACCTTGGTTGGTAAAAGATCCACCAACCCTGCTCTCAATCTATGCATGTACCTGCACACTTGTGGAGGTAATTTCGCAATAGTGATAAAACCACTAAGCCGTATAATTAAGGAAACAAGTCAAATATGCAGGGAGACACTCTACTATATTCCTATTATGTGGGGAGGCATTACACTACACTCCTATTATGCTATTATGCGGAGAGACATTCCGCTACACTCCTATTATGCTATTATACGGGGAGGCATTCTGCTACACTCTTATTATTATTATGATTAAAATTGGAGCCTGTGTCGGATTGAATCAATTCCTTGACCCCGGTTGCGCACGGTGCATGGTGGTCGAATCTGGGCTCAGGCCGACTAGGGCTGCCAGAAGGGAATATACAACATTTCAATAATTATACGGACCTGGTAGCTTATATAAAATCCTGCGACTGCGATCAACGATCCTAGTGTGAACTTTCTACGAGTGAGCTCAGACTCCGTAACTTACATCAAAACTCATTGATAAATAAAATACTAATGCCCCTATATAATGTATGTTTGTGGTATGTGCTCATATCATCAATACATTCAAAAATAAATAAAACAATACTAACAACCTAGAAATAAACAAGTGGCACACAAATCAAGACATGGTATTAATAATTAATTAATTTATAAATAATCAAGGAAAACACTCATACATAATTAGATAAATAATAAATAGATAAACATAACCAATACTCTACTAATAAATAGATAAACAGTCTGGTGCCCAAGGATGTGACGGAGACTTGCCAGCAGTGAGTCGAAGTGGGAGTAACGTTAATACAAGTCATGGATGACGCGAGTAAGGAGGATACCTAAGTGAGGAAGAAGCCGGCTCCGAAAGAGGAGAAGAAGACGAGAGAATGAGATAAGGGTGACACTCCCTTATAAATTATATAATGAAATGACAGCTAGGGTATGTGAAAAATACCCTAACACCCATATTTCACTTAACCGGATAAATGGGTAAATGATATAGTTTACTTAACCGGTTAAATAATAATTAACTGGGTCAAGAATACTTTTCACTTAACTGGGTAAATAATTTAAATGAAAATATTAATTTTTCAACGTCCGATCCTACCGCATCGAATATTTATTTATTTATTATTATTATTATTATTATTTTGGGTCTTCACATTATAAGTAATATAATTCGTGTATAGCGTGACATCTTGCTTAGTTTATATTCATAATTTTCCAATGTTTATATGAAACAATGGGGGTGTAGTACCTACCTTGGAGATTGAGTGCTCATGGACCAAACCATTTTGACGTGGAGATAAATAAGTTTTATTTTTATTTTTATTTTTATATATAGTGTACATTGGATTGATCCGACAAAGCAATTATCTTCCACATACCCATGTAATCTGACTTAAAATTTCTAACTTAAGAGATCACGTGTTTTCAAATTAATAATTTTAGAACGCAGGATTAAAAGGGTGGGTAGAGTCAACTTAGAATCATTATACTCTTTTTTATATCAATATTTAAAAAAAAATTATATTATTTTCTTCTGAATCTTGAAATTAATAAATAAGTATATGGGTCATATTACTTAAAAATATTGATTTAGTTAAAATAAAAAAATAAATATTGTAATAACTTTAATTCCAAACTCAATGAGTCAATTATAAAATTTATACGTAGGGAGTTAAATGGTATTTGACTCAGAAAGTCGTAGAGTCCAGTCAAACTCTTAAAATTTCGAAATAAAAAAAATAAAATTATGCCAATAACTTTTAATTTTCAATTACAAAAAATAATTACATGCAATTTCCCTTCACTCTATACAACTACAAAAAAGAATGGGTAATTTAATCTTTTGTGTACATTTTGCATCATATCAGGTCTAACATTTTTCACTCCGGGAGATTCCAAGCATTTTTTGTATGAAAGAGAATCCAAGCAAATCAAGAAGTATTGGTTATGAAAAACATCCTACTTTTCATCCAATGGTTAAAATTTTTGAGCCTACATTACTAGCAAGACCCAAAACCTTGAGCTTCAAATTTCTTCATTATTCTCAACCTTTTGCAAGTGGTAGTGAACATTCTGCAACAAAAAACCAGGAAAAGATTAGCAATTGTTCGTGGTAAAATCTCATCGGATAACTATATTTAGTAATATATTTTATGTCTTATAACCATAAAAACTTGTATTATATGATAATTTATTTTCTATAAATAATTTTCTTCATCGTCCACTATTTCCTAAAGTTTCACGTGGCAACATTGAAGCTATGATCTACGAAAAAAAAGTAAAAAAATTTAATGATCTGATGTCATTTCAAGCACCAATCCTTCGTATGTGAATTTTGGATGTATAAATTTTAGAAAAAAATTTTATATGTTCAATCAATTTTAAATTATTATCTAGAAGAATTAAGGTTCCTCCTTATGTGAATTTTGGATGTATAAATTTTATAAACAAAATTTTATATGGTCAATTAATTTTAAATTATTATCGAGAAAAATTAAGGCAGTTTGTATGAGCCACACATCTAATTTGAACTTTCTACTAGGTCCCACAAAATAATATTTGTATGTATTAAAAATAAAGTGTATAAATACAAGGTTGATAAAATTTTATTTTTTTGACATCATTGTGACTTATTTTTATATTTTTTAAACAATGAACTAGTTACATAAATATTTTGAAATTAATTTTTATTATAATTATTTTGATAAATAAGATGAAATGATTAAGTATATTAGATTATGTTGAAGAGTTATAATTACATTGACTATCTCTATCTCTCTCTCTCTCTATATATATATAAAAGTTTTGAACAATGAGACTCATTAAATTACTCAAATAAAAAGTGTATCTCATATAATTTATATATAAGCCGGAGCTCATATATGCATATAAGACTCAATATTGTTTTAAAATAGATTAATATCAAAATATAAATGCAAAAATTGACTAAAATAATTATAATCAACGGGGAAGATGGTGATAAATATTATATAGAAAAGGGTAAAAAATATGTATTTCTTCTAAAATAAATTGATCATAAAAGACTTACTCAAAAGGAACATCTCCCACTAGCATCCAATCCCCATCTTTATCCTCATAAGTAAGAGCAAATTCATCAGATTTGTTGCAGTATTCTTTGCATATAAATTCCCCTGAAAACAAAAATCAGCACTCATATTAGATTCCACTCCATCAAAGGATAATTTATGGCAAGTTTAAAAACATCTGCTTGGAGTTGATTCTGAGTCAATTCGGCTTCACATCCGGTTTTAGTGGAGTCTAAGTCTCGAAGTTTTTGAACTATGATTTATAAATCACAAATTTAATAATATCAAATCTCCCCCCACACCTTGAATGAAACATTTGAACATGGTCTCCAGGGCTTTGATCAGCTCATTGTAGCCAGCATAGACTTTGAGATCAATCTTCCTTAGATAAGGTGCTCCATCCATGCTAACCTTCACATACATCAGTCCCTCCTCCCCCTCCACCGCCGCAGCTTCCTTGGCCGTGCAGCAGTTCTTCCGAAAGGTCTTAATCGGTGGCCAGCCATCCACCTGTGACCTGAACAAATATTAGCACAGATTAGTATCAATAACACCACTCAACCAAAATTATTTGCCTTCCCTAATTTAACACTTACTTTGCCGGCGGTGGATGTGAATCGCCAATCTCGATGGAATCTGTATCGATATCCTTGAAAGGACGCTTGCCGGAGTACTTTTCTCCGACGACGGAAGGTGTCTCCATCGAGCCCATCCCCGGCTGGCGCAATGTTAGCTCAGTGGCCTTGATCACATTGAGATCCATCTTACTAACTCCAAAGTCCAAATGACCTTCAATTTTTCAAAATCCAACCAATACCCTTTAGACAGAAAGCTCCTGAGATCAAATTAGCCCTCACAAAGCCTTCAAATCTGATCACCCAAGCCAACAAAAAGCTTCCAATACTTGAGATGACCAAGAACAGCAAACCTCTCAATTTCTTGCAAGCAATTGGTCTTTGCAAAACCATGCAATGTGATAGCTCGAATGGTTGGGAAGTTGGCTTCAAAGAATGAATATAAAGAGACGATATGATCATCAAAGGGTGGGACAAGATCTGAGGGAGGAATCGTGTTGAACTGTTGCATGTTCCCATGCTAAGGGGGGTATTGACAATTGAAAGCAATGTGGTCGGTCACACGAGGGACAGTAAGAAAGGGGGTGTCTTGGAGAGGGGGGACAAGGACCTTGGCCAAGCCACCTATGTGGAAGAGAAGGGTAGTAGTAGTACTACTGGTGGAGGGGCCTGGTCCACCCCACCACCCCCACATGGGAATGTCGCCGGTGACTGCCGCGTCGACCCTCCATTGGGCAGGGAACACCGGGGCGTGGACATAGCCGGAGAAAGTTGTGTCGGCTCTTCTAACACTAGGGATGACATTGAATGTTAGTACACAAGTAAATCAATGGATACAACAAATAAAGCTGATACAAATTAATTAGACTCGATCACCTAATAATAGCACAATTAAGATAAGGTGCATTTGATGAACACATGATAAAAATATAGTCTCCTGCGATCCCTCGACTTAATTTTATTAGGGTAAGATCGTGTTCATTAATAAGAATATATTATAAATTTTTAACTTATTTAACTATTTTTAAAGAGGTAACTTAATCCATTAATTTGTGTCGGGTTGGTACAAACGATATTACGTTTTGTATTAGACAATAGGCTGGACTAAGGATGTTTGGATAAATTGACAATAATGGGCTAAATAAGGATGTGAGTAAGGCTAGCAACGTGTTAAGTGTAAATATTTTAAAGATAAAATTTTCTAACATTACTGGATTTTGAGATCCCTTAACTTAATCCCAAATATATTACTTAATGAGGGTAAGATCTTGTTTATTAATAAAAATTGATTATAGATTTTCAATTTTGATAATTATTTTTTTTAAAATGACTTAGCCAATTAATCTTCACTTTAGGCTGGGTCGTTACAAGTATGAATCTACGGTAAGACCTTATAACTAACAAGAATGTCGCTAGTAATAAAAATTAAACCTTAAAAATTATCATTAATAATTATAAAAAATAAACCTTAAAACATTACCATTTAATAATTAAATAGATGCTATCATACTTCAATTTGTTTTGGTCTTACAAGGAAGGCTTATTGCTTTAACAATTTTGGAAGAAAATGCATGGCATATTATATCATGATTTTTGTATAGTGTGTTGGGGAGGTGAATATGAATAATAATAGACATGTCCAAGCAATGAATTGGACAACAATCTTGTTTGTGGTTATATGAATCTTCTACATGTGCTAGCTACATTGTAACACCCCAATTTCGGTTCACTTAAGAACCGGATCAGAAATGTTACGATCGAGTCGAGACATGTTTAATATTATTAGTCAGTGAGACTCGATCCATAAAATAGATCGAAATAACCCTCTTGGTGTCATGAGAATGGAAGACATTGTCAAATAAACATCAAATACATAAAATATAAATAAATACAAGAAAGAAAATCTTATGTTGAGCTCAAGTGTGTGTAGGATTTATCTGTCCTTCCACCGAAGTCGATACAGGATTTTCGAGACCTACATATATTATAAGAAAACCGTCAGTAACGAATATTACTGGTCCGAAAAATAACTAATACAATCTGGCAAATGGGTATTCCATTACCCACGAAAACATATGAAACTTCAAAAATGCCTCACACAGGGCAGTAAGCAAACATACTTAAACAAATGCCGGCTCGCATGCACGGCTCATAAACATAATCATACATACATACAGCGCGTACGCCCTCACACCTTCCATATCACCCGCC
>JAVDBV010040732.1:847-39320 GCA_032619315.1 Piper longum
CGCCCCCCCCCCCCCCCTTTCTCTCACTCGCCGCTTCGATTTCGAAGTTTCCGCCTTTTTCGGCGCGAAATTCGGTTGGATACTGGTCGTTCTTGGCTCGTAGAGGTTTGGCGGACGCATGGGGTTGGTTGTGTAAAGTTTTGATTTTTTTTATTTTTTGGGGGGCTTAGAGAACGCGAATTCTGGGGGTGTTAGGGTTTTTTTCGGTTGTAATGGTAAGGTTTTTTCTGTGGTTTGTAGGCGCCTAGTGAGAAGAGAAAGTTGATGGGAGAAGTGGAGGAGGCCGTGCTGGGGAAGGAGCTAGGTTCGGGGGTGGGAGCTCCAGGAAATGATGAAGGTGGTGCGGTTGTTGGCGGTGAGCATCCGAAGCAACGTAGGCCGGACTTGGGCCTCAAGCGGGCTCCCTTTACATTGATGGCCGACATTAGGTAAGCTTTTTCCTAGATTGGAAGGTGTGCATTGTTCTAGAAATGCTTCGTTTTTTTGCTTAGAAAAGCTCGAAATTGTTGGCCGTTTTTTATGTGTTTTCTGTGCTTTTTTGTTGGTTTTAGTCAAACTGCACCACCCCAAGTTGATGCGAAACCGAATTTCAGTCAGCTGGAGGATCCGGAGGAATATTTTGATGCTTATGAGAGGATGGAGTGTGAGTTTTTATTGTAGGTTTAAATTTGGCCTTTGTTGGGGGAGTCAACTGGATTGCACTGGCTATGCTTTTTTTTTTTTTTTTTTTGCCCAGTCGCGGACAAGGAAATGAGGAAATTGAGGGGGGACTCTGGATTAGAAGAACAAAACCAGAATGAACAAGTTGGAGGGGCTCGAGTTCGCCGTCCAGCACTTCATCTTGGGTATGGGGGACAGTTTTATTTGGCAGTTTGGGATATGTCTATATCATAAAATATTCTTCTTGTGTTATTGCATTTGCATGCAAATGAGCTTTGTATCTGCCCTCCTTCAGTAAACTTGAAATGAGATTGCAATAAAACAAGATGGATGAGGATGAAATTTGCTTTTATTGGCAAATTTGGGAGTTGGTCTCATGAATATTGCTGTTGTTTGCATTTCTTCCCGTTGCAGGAGGAAATCTTCATACAATCTTCTTTATCCCAAGTTTTCTGGTGATTTTGAGGACTTTCCATCTCAAATTAGTTCAGGGGATCATACTTTTCCCCAGTTTTCTTCTAAATTAAAAATTCTTGACCGTCATGGACAGAAGTTTAATTCTGTCCTTGATAATACATCAAGTTCTATGCATGGCACAGATTTTCAAGAAACCGAAATCCCTACTGGTAATTTAGTGTTTTACCTATAATGACAGTTATTTTCACTGAGACAATATGAGTTGTCTTGTTCTTTTGTTGACAAGCTTTCTACAACAGATGCTAATGGAAGGGCTGAAGGCATGCTGGGCGAGCTTCTAGTCACCTGCAAAAATCTAGATGATACCCAAACTCGTAATTTGCTACAGGACCGGTTTAATATTAAACCTCTCGTGTTGGAAAAGTTGAATCTCCCTGATTTAGATAGTATACCGACAATTGACCTTAAGGAACCAGAAGAAATAGATTGGAGATCAAGGAAGTTAAATTCATTTTTACAATCAACAGATCGACCTGGAGTTAGATGGAATATGTTGGTAAAGGATCAGCAGCCCACAAAGGATGCAGAAATTTTATTAACACCACCAAGAATGCAGAAGGAAGCCACAAAGCTGCCCTCTAGTAGTGATAAGAATAGTGCCAGTGATCTGAGGCGTACCCTTTCCAATCTTCTTGCAAGGAAGGAAGATATATTAGTTTTGGGGGAAAAGTCTCCGGCATCCCAAGCAAGGATTGCCAAGGAGACTAATTCACCGCTTTCCAGCAGAAGGGAAACAAATGTGAGAAGCAGGTCAAGTATATTGCCCAAAGCAATGAATCGTAAAGAAGGTGTTAGCATGGAAAGAGATTCTGGTTCAGTTCGTGAGTCATTGAATATGAACTTTGAACAAACTAATGTTGAAAACATTAGGGAGGAAGAAACTGTAAGTTCCTTTTAATAGGATTAATTTGTCTATATCTGTTTTTGTAATTTCGTAACATTACCAGTGTTGGAAACCATAACTGACAGGGTGTTGCCAAGCCTCACAATGAATCTGTGACTATGGAGTCTAGGCTTGAAGTGTACACTCTTGAAGAGGGGACTGTTTGTGCTAGTAAAAATTTGAGAGGTAAGTGTATTTCTTGATTAGGTCAAAGTATTGTGAATATGTAATGGGGCACCAAATTTTTTTATCTCATATTGGCCTAAGACAGTTTAATTTGGTGATCAATTAAATTCCTGTATGATCCTATGCCAAAATGTTAATCTTTCATTTTGTTAGAGTTTGACTTCAATACAAATAAAGAGATGCAGCATATTTACTGTTTCATAACACACTGAGCAGATAAACTCTTCGATTCGGGTGAAATGCATGTGGACAAAAGCTCTGAGAAGTATGATGGAACCACTGTTGTTGAGAATAAAGAAGAGATGGTAAATTTCAGCTTCTAACTGAGCCTATAACTGACACAATCTTTGGAATTATGGTTATTTTATTTTACAATTTTTAGAAAAATTGCAGTATGAGTGAGAAAGTAATATTTCTAGCTTTAAGTTGCACTTGCAAGTACAGTATAATTATATCAAAATGTCATTTCAGCATAATGATGTAGTACCAAGACACTCTGTAAGCCTCCAGCCAGTAATTCCAGCAGAAAGTTTTTCTATACGGACTCTCATCAGCAGTCAGGGTCATTCTGGTAAATTTTATGGAAATTTATCATTTTAGTAAAATTCAATGTCAGTTCTTTTCTATAGTAAAGTCTTTTCTCTAGTGTTGAAGATTTACTTGTTACTTGATAAAAAAAAACTTGTTAAAGCCTAGCAGTTATTGCTTCTGTGAAGCCTTTCCTGGTGTTCTATTATTTGCTTAATTTTATATTTTCCAGAACAACCTACTAATGTATCGGAAATAGAGCTTGCATCACTGGGAGTCTTGGAAAAATCAAACGCTATAATTGACCAGAATGTCAAGGTCTTTATTATTACTTTTTTATTTATCCCTTTATTATTCTGAATACGTTATCGATTGTAATTTTTTTAAAAATGCTTAACTCATGCCTGGGTAAGCGTGGGAGGATAATTATCTCCAGAAGAGGACAAAAACTTCAGGCTGCTTATGTTAATAAACCTCATGCATAAAGGTGTTTTAATGCCAGCCATTGCTTCACGTCTTAGATCATACTTTTCCCAATTGTGATGAGATCCTATTATTCATTCCTAGTCAACATGACCTTGGGCCCACCAGAATTATTGCAATCTACCATGCGAATAATTAATATATAGCGATTTTGTTTATATTGGGTGCTTTTTACTAATTAGGAAACTACTAGTCCTATATCTGGTGGTGGACTAAAAACAAGAGGAAGATTGAAGAAAAGCAAAGACCCATTGAGGAAGCATACTGTATCTGGTATTTTTGTAGCATTGCATCTTTGTTTATTATTATTATTTTTTTAAAAAAAGTTATTGGGCTCACTTATTTTTGTATGATAGTTAATTCTTTAACATCTTAGTTCCAGAAAATGGTGCCCCTTCATTTGACGTAAGACCCTTTGAGGATGGAAATCTAGAAAGTTCAGAAGTTTTAAGGGAACCGGTAATTTACTTTTGTCATTACTCTCCTTACCGGTTCCTGTGACTTACTGTTTTTGTAGGTGGTACCCATGACTTACTGTTTTTGTGCGTGTGTGTGTGCTTTTTTGCTTCTTTTATGAAATACAGGATCCTGCCAAAATTGGATCAGAGGTTGCACCAAAAACAAAAACTCACCTAGAGAGGCAAAGCCGGACAAGAGCGTCCAAGAGACTTCATCTTGCAGGTTCCTTTATTTGTCTGTAATTTCATTCTTATGCATAGAATGTGTAGGCTCAGTTTCTGCCTTTTGGCACTCATGGTATCCATTTCTCACTATTGTGTGAGGTGAGTGCTTTTTATAAATTACTCTGGAAGTTTTGAGTGAAGGAGAACTTAGAAGTATTATATTTGTCTCTTGCCCATGGCTTAAGATTTTCCAAAGCACCAATTTGCAGTCAAGTCTGAGTTAGTCGAAAATGTCTTTTTTGAATGGATGATTAAAATCTTGAAGCATTTTGGTCATGCTTAAATAAAAGAAAATATAACAAGTGGCAGGCAAGCTTATCAACTCTGGTCTGGTGACTAATCAGATTGGTTCAAAGTTCATCTAAACTGCATTGATACTCAAATATGATTTGTTTAAAAATGTAATTTGTGAGCTGGTGGGCTTATTTGAACTTAAAGACTGTTTATGTTAATTTTATTATATTTAAAAAATTTATTTGGTCTTCTATTTCATATTGTTTATATGCTCAGAGACCGTGTTTTCAGACGCTTGAAAATTTCTGTTTTTCTTGTTTAAATTACTTTGAAATCATAATTACCATGTTTATGCCAAATATTTTTGTCGAATTATGCAAAAGGTGATAGATCAGAGAGGTGGATTGAAGACCAGGTTATGATTTATGACATCTAACATTTTCAAATGTGATGAATGATTGATAATCTGAACCATTTAGTACCTATCTTAAATACATATCTGTTTCATTCAAATGAAGTACATGTGGTTGCTTCTACAAGCTTGTCTCATTGCATGTTTGTCTTTTTTTGTGCAATTATTACAATATTTTTTTTATGTATAAACACATTAAATTCAGAAAAACTTGCTGCCACATTGGATACAAGTCCTGCCGAGAAAATAATTTCAGAAAGCTCAGATGTTGTTATGGGGGAACCGGTATTGCCTTTCTATCAACATTTATGTTAATATTCCTGCATAATTATGGGATTTATTTTTAGAAGTCTGAGCGGCCTACATTTCCTTCAATATAGGAACCTGCCAGAGTCGAATCGAGCACAGCATCAAAAAACAAAGAGCGTATGTTTCAGCAAAGCAAGAAACCAGAATCAAACGAACTTAGAACTGCAGGTGATCATATTTGTTAGAGAAATAATAATAATAATATATGAAGCCGGACTGCTTATCTTTTCTTTCTTGTTCGTTAAATCCGGTGTAGAAGTCAAAGAAAAGGCCCAACCAAAGGTAATGAAGAAGACAAACAGGTCCAGGAGGCAGAGTCTGGCAGGTGCGTTTGTTTTTTATATATGATCGTGATTGTTTTATGAAGTTTGAACTCCAAGTATGTTTTAACTTCAAGTGGTGCATTAAAGTTGGATAAGTTGATATTTATAACAAAATTGATATAAAAATTTTTGTTGCAATTTTTCTGTTTTACTTTAAATTTCTGTTCATAAGCATATCACGAATGTTTGAAACACAAAATTTGTCTCGTTAAGCATTATGTTATTGTTCACATGAGTATGATAGGAAAACACCCTGCCTATGGTTTATAATTTTGGTTTTTTTCCGAAAATCTTTGTCATTTTTAAGTGCTACTTTCTTTATGGATTTTGTAGTATGTGTGCTAGATGAAGGCTTAATTCATTTAAACTAGGATCCACATTTTTCTTATTTTCTTGACTTTTGGATGCCTCATTTTATGTCTGTAGACATAGAAAATATATTTTAAATGTGATGACTATTGTCAAATTTCTTGGGGATTACGTTTTTCTTTTGGTGATGGGTGTTTTGCTCATAGTTACGTCAGTCTGCTTCTCTTACCTTGTTTTGTAACTTATTGAAATGTCTACTTTAGTATATGGAACTTCATGGCAAGGTGGTGTGAGACGGAGTACCAGAATCAGGAGAGAGCCTTTGAAGTGGTGGAAGGGCGAGCGATTTATATATGGGCGCATACATGACAGTGAGTGCTTGCAACTCTTATAGTTCAAAGAGAATTAAGCTTGTTTTACTCCAGCAATGCCTACTCTCTTTCTGCACGTTTCTTTTAATAAATTCATAAATATGGTGTTTTATTTGACCACATTATATTCTTATTTGCCATATTTCATGTCTATAATGTTCTAGAGCAGTAATAATTCCATCTTATTCACTCTCGGACAACTCAATGTTTTATTTTGACCTAGGGTCAAGACATCAAGTTGATGATTTTTGTTAGAATGGTATAGAGTTCATACATGGCATAAGCATGTGCTGACATAGGGAAATTTTTATTAACAAATAATGTTTTATGTAACTATAAGGCATGTTTGTTCACTTGCACAATGTCGTAATCCCTGTAATTTTTGTATTATTACCTTGTAGGTGTGATCACAACCTTTTATCTTTTTTTTTGACTATTTACCATCTAGTATGTTTTTGGCCATTTCTTTATAAGTAGGCTTTAATTAGTGGCAACCATTTTCATAGCCTGTCTGTTGTTTATCAGTTCCATGGGCTGCTTTAAATTAGTTGGCAATAATGATTGAATAAAAATGTGGAGTGAGCCCGCCATGGTGGATATATGATGCACCCCATCATTTTGGTGAAAGTTGCTAATCTGTTCCTGGGCTTTACAAATTTGTTAAAAATACAATGGTTTTTTGTCTCTTCTTACAGCCTTGGCGACGGTCATTGGAGTGAAATACACAAAGAATGATGATGGGAAGAACATTGAATTTGATCTGGAGTATCTTGTTGAGGAGAAGCATAAAGAACTTGTAGACTCATCTTCCTATCATTGAAAGTCGTGGTGTATTAGATTGTATGTACATTCCTTCTCTTCCCTTTCTTTTCATGGCATCGTAGTTACTTTTTGAGCTTGTTCTGAACCTGCACAAGACGATCAATGCAGAAAAGTAACCCGCATTAGCAATTTATTTAACTTACAAGTTAAACAAGGAGGTCGACAATGGTCGATTTTATAATTGTTGAACTAATTCTGTTTGTCGCTGGCAAGTTTCATCAAATGCACTGTGCGGTGCGATTGGTAAAGCGAGAGATGCCACAGTCAATGAGCCAAGTTATAATGTGGAGGATCGGAGATGCACTATATTCTCTTTTATTATTAGCTAGGAAAATTAATAATTCAATTATTTCCATAAAAGCATAATACACTGGACACAATTTTTTGTTGGTGAGCTTTGTCAAGGCCTTGATAGATACTCTTTGAACAAGCCGGTAGCATTTTCGGGCAAGCAAATCCAGATGGCCACCGGCCCTCCGGGAGCCTCGCCGGAGACGGGCAAGAGGACGCAGACTTGCGGCGTCGGTCTCAGGTCATATGGACCCACGTACGAGGGCGGACCCCAGCCGAAATCACAAGACTCGTACATCGGAAATCTGGTCCACTGGGTGATGGTCAGCTTCCCTCCAAACTCGATCCGGCTCGGTCGGTTCACCTCCAAGTAGTCTATCAGCGATTTCATGTACTTCTCCGTGATCCCCAGGCGGGCCTTGTGAATGAGTTGGGCCGTCGCAGGAAGCCCACCGTTTATAAGCCGGCCCACTGTGGTTCTTGCGCAGGCCACTCCTAGCACGTTGCCGTAGAAGCCCGCTTCCAAGGGCGGGTCCCGCAGCATCGGACGGGCATTGACGGAGAATGTCAGCCGAAGCTCGAAATCCAAGGGTCGAATTTCAAGTGCCCTGGCCCAGCACCTCCAGACGTGGGCCGCCATTGATTCGAACGTGGTGCAAGCCGAATCTCCGCCTTTCCGAGCCAGCTGCTTGAGCCGGAGCTGGAAGTCCCGGCTCACCCAATAGCATTTCTGAACCAGCTTGGCTTGGTACAAAGCCGCACCCAGGCTCGAGCTGTCTTCGACTCTTTCGAACTCTGGGTGCACACGTTCAGTCCACGGTGGAGTCCGTGGACGAAGAGAGTCTCGACTCCAACTCGGCTTTGGGTTGATTGGAGCATCAGGACCAAGGCGAGCCACGGCCGCCCAGGATCGAACGAACTCCATAGCGCCCAGACCGTCGCACAGGCAATGGCAAAGGCGCAAGCCAAGGCTGAAGCCGCCGCAGCTGAAGCTGGTCACTTGGGCAATGACCAAAGGCATGCCCACTACCTGGTAGGGTTGCTGCTGAGGTAACCTGTAGATGAGAGGGTCCCAACAAGGATTTGGAACCGTCAGATCACCTAAATCCTCAAGTGCCATGTCCGATCTAGCCTCGACCATAAGTGCACCTTGGTTTGGCCCAAAATGCACCTCCAATTTGCCACTACTTGTCTCCCTTAGCCGGCCGGAAAATGGATAGTAGGGCACCAAGACGAGAGCTAAGGCGTCGGCGATGATTTTTCCGGCCGGTCCCCAGCTAGTTACAGCGCTCTTTTTAGGGTAAAAGTAGATCGTTGGTGTTAGGACCCGCGTGCCAATCATGTCGTCAAGATTAGAGAGATACAAACTGTCGCCATCGGTTACCGGAATTTGCCCCGCCGGAGTGACGGAGTAGGTGCTGTCAATGGAGACGGGGATATCTAACTCCCGGAACTGCAGGTCTTTGATCCATGAAGCCATGGAAGAGGTCTTGTCTCAGAAGAAGGGTTGCAGTAGGAATGGCATTATGTAGCCAAATTTTGAAGGGTCTACAATGATGGCATGCAAAGAGGCTTCCAAGTGGGTAGATATTCTAGTTGAGAAATAAAAAGAACATGACTGGTTTACATAAATAATTGGTTGTTGAGTGCCTCAAGAGAAACTCTTACCTGTATTCAAAATGAAACATCTAGTTTATCCTTGTTAATTGTATAATATATTTTCACAAGTTTTGCATGAAACTTGCTCAATGCATACATACCAAGCTGCATAGTTAGCACAATTTGACACCATAAAAACAAGACGGAAGTGAAAATCTGCCAAGCCTAGTTACATTTGGTATTCCCAGGGCACCAGATAAATCAAGATTGAGGAGGTGAAAACCAACAATGCAGAGATGGATCGGACAGAACATCATATGGAAAGGGCACCCACATCACTGACCTTCGTGTCCACCGATCAACTTTGTACAAAAACAGACCATACCATTCACCAGGCTCTGCATGCAAAGACTGGAATACTCGAACAAGGATATATATGTTTGCCAATCTTTGAACCCTAGTTTCTGATTGAGCTAATACAACTTGATAAATAGCAATTATGAAGAAAATATTCCAAACGAAAAAAAAAAAGCTTTTACGATGAAACAATATTGCAACTATTCAACTACCAAAATCTCCATGGATCTTTGTATGGAGGTACATAACTGTCTGTGGGACGAACTAGACGGAAAGAGGCGACGGTTCTCTGTAGAAGTAGTCCCATCTGCATATATTGTTCCACTAGCACATCAGCCAATGCATATTTTGAGAAATCTGAAAAAAACAAAGGTAGGAGCCTAAAAATGCAACTAGATTATACATACATCATGAAGAAGCAAGATCTCTGATCTCCCGCTCCACATTGCACATATGTTGCTACATTTTCAGCATTCCAAACTCTTTAAAAAATAATGACAAAAGAAAGGAATGAAAAAAATCTTAACTATTTTCTATAAATATAACCATCTGGGCTAGAGAACTAGATAAACCCGACGTAGTGCAACAACCATCCAAAAAACTGACTCAAAATAACAAAAGAAAACCAAAACAACATACACCCCATAAATAATATAACTCAAACTTCACTAGGTGCTTTCCTGAATATCATACCAGGCGGATGCAAACTGAGAGAAGCCGGGAAGAAAAGACTGAGCAGCACAAGCTCCCTCCTTCTGAGCGGCACTGACAGACCTTCACACCCACAAAGAACGACACTTTTCGACGCCGGAAACCTACTCCGCAGGATAGAAGAGCTTGGGCAGCCAGCCCTGCGGCACAAGCAAAATGGCTGGCAAAGTGAATACTGGAAATAAGCACAACTCCAACCATTTTTTAATTAAAATTAAAAAGAAGCATAAAGCTGAGAACTTTCAACTTGCCCATGGAACCGGGGAGGGGGATGAGGGTAAATGGGGGTGGGGAAGGAAAGAGAAGGTGAAGAGTGAAGGCCAGTTGCCGCCATGAACGACCTCCGGTAGCTCAAGCTACGGGAAAGAAGCGAAGAAGAGATAAAAACGCTGAACGCTCGACCAAAGCCGAGCCGACCCGGCCCGGTATGACCCAATCCGAAATTCTTTGGGTCGGGCTGGTTAATCGGCAAGCCACCCAGTCAACTTCCACTTATAACCAAAAATTACAGCCCATCATTGCACAACTAAATTATATAAACTTATATTATTATATCTCAATAAGAGTAATGATATTTTCCAAAACGTTTTTAATAAATTTTAGAAATTTGAAGTGGTCATTTCCATAGAAATAATATAATTCAATGTAGCTTCCATTAACACTTTCCAAATCGTTAAGAGTTGTCAAAAATTTCATAAGAAAATATCATTAGTATTATAACAATATAACAAACGCCCAAACGAAACTAAACTAAGGCCCGAGAGGTAAAGGCAATAGCTAAATTTTCTCCAACCAATCCATCATGCTCCCCGAAAAAAAAAGGAACAAATAAAACAGAAATTGACAATCTATGCATTCGCCAGACACCTAATCATTTCATTGATAATTAAATATTTACACAATGCACACCTTCAAATTTCTACAAATAAACAAATGAATGTATATACATTTTTTTTCTATGGTATACACGGTAGTCAGGCACTAGCTCTGGCGGTTTCCAAGTATTGAAGAAGATAAACAGTGATGCCAAGTTAACTCAATCTTGGGAGGAAGCCGAGTATTGGAACAAAATACGCTTAGAATCATTAGATGGTATCTGTACAAGAACTCTTAGGCGGCTTGTAAGTTGATATAGCAGCGTCCACTGTGTTGCCATCTCCGAGTCCATCATCTGCCTCACTATGGATGTCTGGACAGATTAGACAGCATATAAGCAAATCAAAAAAGAATCAGAAGCATTCATAAACAATAATGATAATAATAATAACAATAAAAACCCTATCCTACTCTAAAATTTTGAGACATTTTGTGGTTAAAATGATAGAATTGACGGGGAATAATCTAAATGACAGATCAAGGTTAGACATAAAAAAAACCTCAGTAAACCAACCTTGTTCTAAATTTTTAACACATTTGGAGTTGCTAAAATGATGGTATCGACGGAGAATAAGATCAATGCAGGATTAGAACAAGATTGGACAAGCAATATAAAAAACTTGAAAACCAGATCAGGGAAGTTCTGCAAACTAAGCTGGAGTTAACAAGCAAAATCCGGCACTTGTACCTGAAGGCGTTTACCAAGCTGTACTTCCACTTGTGTTAAAGGATATGTCACTTGCGAGTGACTTGAGAGGATCTGCCGATGTATTAAGGGATCTCAAGCTTGGGATTTGAGGAGCATATACTAATCTCCAACGTGCCTGTCCGAACTCCCCCTTCCCCTCTATTCTCGGCATCAGAGTTTCTAGAGTCGCCCTAGCAAGTTTCTTGAAAGCAAGTTGACCATCGACCTCAAGTAGAGATCCCGCCAGTTGACTCTCAAATATTTTAGCAGCCTTTGCAAGCATCAAGTTATATCCACATAAGAAGGTTGAAAATACAAATAATAAAGGAAAATACAGCATCCCCAGTAATATCATTATCATAAAAAACGCTTCATTTCTAGCAGCAAGTTGAGATCTGATATCTACATTATTATAATCAACTTTTATTCAACAATTTTAGAAGGAAATATTCAACCAAATATGTGAACTACGAGCACTCTTTTCCAAATCCTACAAAAAGATATTCATATCACACTTAATCAAAAAATTGTTTACAAAGGCACGGCAGTAACTGATTTTTATTCCTGTACCTTAAATAATCTTGCCTTCTTGTAACGACAAACACTTCCTAATAAACATATAATGCCAAAATCTAAGGAATGCTTCTAATAATCAATGTAATAAGAAACTTAAATTGAAGATGCCTGTTAGTGAAGCACAACTTAGTGATATGCTGCCAGTATCTTTACAACAGGGTAAATCTGGTCCAGTCCACGGATGTCAAGTGGGCCGGGTGGGCCGGGCCCCCGTGGGCCGGCTCGGCCCAGGGCCAGTCACACCTACGGTCGGGCTGGGCTTAGGACAGTGACCCACCGGGCTGGGCCTCTTAAACCCAAATATACACCAGACTTTTTGGGTCATTTCTTGTTATAATTTAATAGAGAGCCCAATACTACAGAGAGTTGGGCTCTCTAATAGAGAACCCAACTTATGAAATTGGGCCCGGACTGGCCCAGGCCGAACTAAGGAGGGCCTCAGGGCCGGGCAGCCCAGTTAAAATACTTGCGCTTTGACTGGGCCGGGCCCGGCCCACTTGACATCCCTAATCCAGGCAAGAGTGGGTGCCAAACTTGCATGGAAGAAGATTACTAATGGAGTAACGAGGGTGAAGAAGAGGTGAAGACAAATAAGATGTAAGCTAACCTCAACAGGAGAAAGAGCATCCTGCTTCACTGAGTGTGTTGACGTCACCACCAAATTATCTTGCCAGTTACTAGCGCGACTTTGGATTCGAAATTGCCAATCTGATCCAACCAAAACTAAATTCAATATTGGATCTAATCCTAAATCAGGTTCAAATTTTGCTCTGTTCGTATGATCACGTTTAAGCCTCATCTGTAACACACAAGACCAAATTATGAATATACCACTTGTGAAAAATGAAAATAATATTGCAAAATTATAACAGCACATGATCCCAAAAAATGTACCTGAGTTGCAACCAAATTCACATCGCCATTTTCGAACGTTAAAACACCCTTGGGTTTTATGTATTTAGCACGAGCAATACCATTTAACTCAAGCTCGCCACTAACGGCAAAATTAAGAATCAATGGGTAAACTATTCTGAGCTCAGGGCCCAGAAACAGCTTTAAGTCTGTGAGGCAGACATCAATTCTGGGTTTAACAGTCTCCTGGTCTACGGTTCTTTCCATGTCAGAATGTTTACCTACTTTGCAAAACAAAAATACCTGAAGATTGTATTTTTTGGTAATCATATTGACACAAAATCCAAGAGAAGTTGAAATAATCACCTGAAGATTGTGAGTATTGAGCACGTGATGAACCCAAATAGAGAAACACGTTTTTTAGTCCATCCAACCTGCTGTGTCCACCGGTTGAGAGGACAGATAAACTTGACGTTAATCGATTAGATTCTTCTCCATTGCCTTTATCTTGAGGCAAGTATGCTTCTCCAAAACTAAGTTTTATCATTCCTTATACATTAGGCTGCAGAATGGAGCCATTGATCTGTAATTGGCTATCAACTTGGCCACTGCAATTGCCAAATATAAATTCGCATCAATAACATAGGCTTAAAGATCATTGTTTACAAGATACCATGAAACAGAAAATAAAGTCACATCTTTCAGTAACCAAATACCAGGAAAAAAATTAGTTTAAGAACCTTAATATATTCTTTGCATGCAATTCAAGGTTTTCACATTTGAGATCAACTTTATCATTTGGAAAGAGGTCACCGGCTTGGAGAGGCAAGCTGCCTTTCAGGGAAAGCTTTCCCTTTCTGCTGACTCTGCTTTCCAATGAGCTGATGCAGAGTCTGTTAGATTTGACATGAACAGTTCCCCCAATATTACTGAAAGGCTTCCGAAGCACAGGTGAAGAAACAGAAGCCCGGTGAAATGATGCAGAACCATCCACAATTGGTTGTTCCACTGTACCACGAACCTATTAATGACCATAAGAAACAGACTCTACATTATGGTATATCAAAGTTGCAAATTAACTCGAATACATCATACAAAGAATAATAAGCAATTACAGCATAAAACTCCTGCGACATGCCCAAGACTTGATAGCAACACAAAGCATTGGGTACACATATGAATGCTTCTAGAACCGACTCTGAGAAGAACTAATGTCAAGGTAAAACGAATTTCAAATTAGGTGACCATGACTTTTGGTCTTCTTACTTCTTCGTGTTACTTCTTCTTCTTCTTGCTTTCCTTCTTGCTTTTTGTTTCTTGTTTCACTCCTTACTTCTCCTCCTTCTACCATTCTCACTTCTTGTTTCTTCTTGCTTCTGTTTACTTCATGCTTCTTATTTATTCTTCTTGCTTCTTGCTTCTTCCTCTTCTTGTTTCTTTCTTCTTTCTTCTCATTGCTTTACAAGTTCTTTCGTCTTTTTTGCTTCTTCTTCTTCTTCTTCTTCTTCTTCCAAATTAGATGACCATGACTTTTGGTCTTCTTACTTCTTCGTGTTCTTCTTCTTCTTGCTTTCCTTCTTGCTTTTTGTTTCTTGTTTCACTCCTTACTTCTCCTCCTTCTACCATTCTCACTTCTTGTTTCTTCTTGCTTCTGTTTACTTCATGCTTCTTATTTATTCTTCTTGCTTCTTGCTTCTTCCTCTTCTTGTTTCTTTCTTCTTTCTTCTCATTGCTTTACAAGTTCTTTCGTCTTTTTTGCTTCTTCTTCTTCTTCTTCTTCTTCTTCCAAATTAGATGACCATGACTTTTGGTCTTCTTACTTCTTCGTGTTCTTCTTCTTCTTGCTTTCCTTCTTGCTTTTTGTTTCTTGTTTCACTCCTTACTTCTCCTCCTTCTACCATTCTCACTTCTTGTTTCTTCGTGCTTCTGTTTACTTCATGCTTCTTATTTCAGTGTTATTTATGGCTGGACACCCTTCCTAACGCCAAACCTCCTCCTTTGTCTGGGCTTGGGACCAGCAATACATAAGCATTGGCAGAGTTATCAAACTGTAAAAGCTAGCTAAGAGTAATTACCACTGCATATCACCACTAACCTTCCCTGGTCTCATCCCTTATATCTCATATGGTCAGGAACAAAAAACACAACATAACCATAGAAAAAGAGGCCTCATATGCATCATTTAATAGCAAACTCCATACCTGAAGGAAGATATCAGCATTCCCATGAAGCCAATCTGCATGTGGACAAAAGGCTGTTATCAACATCATCCCACCATCTTTTACATCCCCATCAATCCTAACTTCTCCTGCATCAAGAAAATTCCAGTTCAAACCCTTAAGGCCTTCTTCCAATTGAATATCCCATCCTTCTTCATTTCTATCTCCGCTAACTTTGTTCTCACTTGGCTCCTCATTAAATCCTCTAACTTTATCTTTTTCTCGTCCATTGAACCAGAACAATCCACCCGTTTCCACATCCTCTTGCCCTGTTGAAACATTTTGAATGGAAGTTATCGGAACACTCCCTTGAACATGAACATGACCACTTTGAATGACAGGTTCAATATTAGCATTGAAAAGAAAGCGACTACTAGATGTAAGAGATGCCACAATTTCAGCTTTGCCTAGATCAATTCCCCCCATTGCACCATCTAAAAGCCTCACTTGCACATCACATTCTGGTTTAGCAAGGCTCCCTCGTACGTCACCCTCCATGTGCAATATGCCTTTCATAGGGTTTAACACTCGACGGAGAGAATGCATCAAATCTGATGTGGAAGATTCAAAAATTTGAACTATGGTGGGAACAAGTCCAATTGGAAGATTGAGAACCGCAAAATGGAGATTAGTCTTTGGTCCCAGTAGAGTTCCATCCGCATGAAGAGTAGCATTATCTTTCTGGATGAAGAACTGGCGAAAATGAAGACCGTTATTATTACTGAATGCACCCTCTGCTTCAACACGTTGAGTTTTGTAGGTGCCCCATTCCCAATCCTCCCCACGAAAGTCAAATTCTGCCTGAAACATTAACACACCAGCATTAGATGCAACTAAATTTCTGAAATTTCTAAAAAAATGAGATATGAAACTTGAAATTAATTAAACAGTTAAAATTTATATTAAAAATTCTATTTCTGAACAGCTTAAGCTTTTCAAAATTAGGCAAAATCCTTAAGTTCGTCAAATCCTGCGCCATCATTATCCACCAAATCCCAAACAAGTAGGATGGGGTGATATGATTATTCTCCTTTCATCCACAAGAAAGGCTAAAAAGAAATGCTTGCCCATAGAGGGGCATGGGTAAAGTGCATGGGGAAAAAACTTATCCAACAGAATTATACAACATCAAACATAATAAGTAAAAAGAATCAATCGCTCAATACAAGCATACAAGTACAATGAAATTCTATAATAGTAATCAATAATAAAATTGGAAGAGCCCCAAAAAGAGATATACTAAGGACAGTGATTTACCGGTACTATTACTTCCCACGTGTTTGTCAATGTTAAGTGTAAATATCATAAAAAGATGAAACTAAGAGCTTTTACCATTGTGTCACCATTGCCTCCACCACTTGCATCTAGTGATCCACACCAACGGCCTTTCAATTCAGTAAGACCAGGAAGATTCCCATCCTCATAAATAATCTCATCATACGAGGTGAAGTGCTTATGTAAGGCCTGCAAGCATAAACCATTGAACGCATAAAAAAATTTGAATTACAAGACATTGCATTGTACACAGTCTATCTATATATCCATCTATCTATCTATATCTATATAATTATAAAAGATGAAGACTTTTAACGAGTACTCCCCAAGGGTCCTCTTTCGAAATTACAATATTACCCCGACTTCCCCATTAATAAAAAGTACCATAATATTATGAAAATCCTCTCTTTCCTAGAATTTGTAATACATCGGTTTTATCTATTTTATAATATTTCCCTTTATTTTACATTCATAACTATAACTATCTATTGTTATCTATATAAATAGTTACAATCTAAGACTTTTAATCTGGTGTCACCACAAGTTTTCTAAATATTTTACAACATTACCCTTAATTTCCTATTTACAAAAGTATTAGTTTTTTATTGAGGTCTTTCATTAAGACCTACCACATGTCCTCTAACTATTTTATAATATTAACCTTTTATTTCGTATTCACATAAGTAGCATAAATTATAATTTTACCCTTTTATTATTTAAATAGAAATAGAAAACCTAAATCATGTAAAAGTTTACCCTATTTTAAGTTTTAATGATTTTTAAATAAGTAGATTTCTTAAATCAACAAATTAATAAATATTGAATATTTAAAAATTATAATATATCAAGATTTTTAAAAATGAATATACAATAACACAAATCAAGTATTACAAATAAAAATAATGGAAAAAACTCTCAATTAATGGGTATGATATTCTAAATCAAGTGAAAAAGTAAATGTCTAAATCATTTGAGAATAGTCAAATAAAAGAATAATAAATAGATAAAAATTATTTAACGTCGCGCATCACACGAGAAATGGCTAGTGTGTTTATCGAAGAGGAACCATCTATTAAAAGAGTAAACAAGACTTTAATGTCAGCACTCTCCACCTCCAAAAGGTTATGAAGGCTTTCAGCATAAAACCCCACTGACGGCAAACTCTGAATGAAGAAGTCCTGAAATTATAATTTTGTATTTGAGTAACATCGAGATTGAAAACCAAAATACTAAGAACCAACAATAGGCCATAGGTACACTCTAAAATAACGCCAAGTAACCTTTGATCTAGACTGAGCAGTAGGGTCAGTGCTATGAGAAAGCAGGCGTGCAAGGGGAAGCATCTCAGAAACTTCAGCACCAGGAACCTCTAACCTCATCCTCCAACTACCCATAGAAGACATTGCATTCCCCAAATGCCCAGCCATGGCCATTTTCAAGAATCCTCCACTCTCCTTTTCAACAGGATACCGATCACGAGAGCCAGGGAGTACATATTCACCTTGAAGTTCATATTTGTTGTTAGCTTGTTCAAGAATAGTTTTCTCAATAGTAATCTGGCACAACATACGACATAAATAACCTCAGATCAGATGAAAAAAAATGAATGGAATTTGTGTAAATAGGGGAATGAAATATGCCTTTTAGCACCATAAAAAGAACACCACCACAACATCAGAAAGGAAAAGATCAAAAAAAGGATCAATTTACCCACACAAATGAATAAATGTGAAATTAACACAATAAATCAAACACATTAAACTCTCAAATCAGCAAGAAAATGATGTGAAGAGTTCTATTTTATTTGGAAGGAGTACTCACAACATCCCCACTCCATCGAGCTGTCCAGTCTAGAGCCTCACCCAGCACACCACTAAATTTCGGGTGCAGTAAGCTAAGCATTTCATGACCCCTTCTTTTCTGGAAATTTAGCTGGAGCTCAGCCTGATTTTATTGCAAATTATACCCCTTAGTCAGGTTGCAATCAAAAATCAACATATTCATCATCCAACATGTATAAATTGTACCAATAAAATGAAAAAACAAAATTAAGTAAAAAACATTTCATGCTATTAAGCAATGACGACTGGCATTAATCATTACCCTTTGTACAGTTCCTCTAAGGGAAGCAAGCTCCAGTTCATCAAGTGTCAAATTACGAACCTATTCATTCAAGTCAAGATATTCAATTAAGGTAAGAACCCTTTGCAATTTAGACAATTACCAATCACAAATGAATCCAGATGCAAATATTAACTTGGGAAGTATTTCAAAGTTTAAGATACCTCCAAACTTGCAGAAGACTCGGGTTGATAAAAAATATTGGACCTAAGTTGCCCCTTCTGAAGAAAAACAGTCAGTTTTCTGTTCTGCAAATTATATTCTGAGGAAGGCTGCAATGACCCCTCAGCTTCCACTACTAAATTTTCATCAGGTCTTCCTGTAGCATCAAGCTGAAAAAACGAAATACAAAAAATGTAAACCAAGCAAATAAATATATTATGATTTCAGGGATCATGAATGGTAGTGAAAACTTGCAGATAGAATATTGTTATCACGTCAATTTAGAAAAACTAAGCTCTTGCTTGCATCACCTTCATCTTTCCATCAGAAATGCTAAATGAACCAATCAATTGAGGTGCTAGAATCAGCTGGTTTAGCTGAATTCCTGTCAATGACACATCTCCAATGAGAATGGTTTTCTCACTGCCAAACTTCTCTTTGCCCAAGTCATTTGCTTCACGGGACATCTGTTCAATACCAGCTGTTACTGAAGGCTCAATCCTAACAACTTTTCCTTGAAATTTAATCCTTCCAGTTGCTTTCAAATGAATAGGTCGCAAAGAATCCAAAGAATAAGAAGAAAAAAGATCATAAAATTCAAAGCCGCGCACACGAAGATCCAAGTCAACACCCTCAATTTTAAAAGATAACCTTCTCCTTGTGCTGCTATCTTCTTGTTGCAACAAATCATCAGGATAAGTAGTCTGAACTTTTGTATACAGATCAAAAGAAACAGAAGAAGAGCTGATAATGGCATATTCATGTGAGATAATTATATCTCCGCGAGCATCACTAAAAGACTCTTCTGCTTTGGTGCAGCCCATTTGATGTCAAACCGCCTGATAAATACAGTATGCTCATCAGCGAATAATGCAGGATCTGAGAAATAAAAAAATACTTATATAGCCACTTTGAGACTAGTAACTTCAGAATTTATCACTAACTCAAACAAGAGGAACTACTCTTACGGTTTTAGAAGAGATCCTGAAAGTTTTGCTTCTCCATTCAGTTCCCCGATCTTCAGATTGACCATCTCAACTTTGGAGGGCAAATACCTTTGCAGGAGTTTGTCAAAGTAGAAGGACCCAGACAAATTAACTTCCACTGCTGAATTATCCAATTCACCCTGTAAAACATATAAACGATAGCAAATGGCTCCATATCAAAACATGAAGAATTCCCTTAATGAAAATGATTATGAAGAAAATAATTGAAGAATTTTGAGCCACTATGATTTAGATGTTCATATTCCTGATGCAGTGCTATCCCAGATCAATGCTTTGATTTTGCTAACTTATTTAATTTCTTGGATTGTTAGACTTGTTTTAGTCTTGTTTTGAAGTCGGTTGCTATTTTAGACTGTTTTGGCTGTTCCCCTAATCTTATGCAAGAGGCCATTTTTGAAATCTTTGTCTAATGAAATACAAAAGCCCGACTCACCCAGAAGGTCAAAAACCATAGACTTATAAATACTCAAACCTAAAATGTACCCAAAAAAGGACAAATATGGTGTTGCTAAACATAGCAAAGCTCTTAAAATGCATCTAAGATAGCAGACAATAATACCTTACCTCTGGACAAATCCAAACATTTCCAGCACCTCTAATTTCACCTCCGTCCAAAAGAGCTGCTCTTATGCCATACAAATCAGCAACCTGAGAAAAATAAAACCTAAATGACGCTATTCAAATAAGACAATAAACTCAACAAATGCAACTAAAACCACCCCAACTAACATAAAAACTTCCAGAACTCAGCAAATTAAAGTCAGATTATACAAACCAATTGGCATCCTATAATTCAACACATGCAAATTAAAGATCCTTGATTCATGAAAAGAAAGTTGCACCTAATACCAACAAGTACACAAAAAAACTTGCGGGTAATCTGCAAATCAAGGCAGATTAATTGCTTGGTCATATGGTGGAACACTCGAGTCCACTGAGAAACCATTTCAACAAAAAATGCTTTTTATCTTGTAATTCACTATAATAGGCCCCAACCTACTTCGAATTATGCTTAAGTCACTTCTTCAGTAAGCACCATAGCACCTCATGTGCATGCCTTGCTTTCATTCTACTCTCATACCCAAGAAACTTATCTATCCAATCAATAAACATTTATCCGATAACTGCAGAAATATAGATCATTGTTATTTTGCTAAAAAAATCATTTTTTCTTGACAGGTTTTGAATTCCAACTTCACTTATATTCCTGGTCTAAAAGTTGCTACATAAAACCAGTAACCCCATCCAATTTGGAATAATTCAACCCAATCATCAAAGATGAGCAGCTCAGGAACCTTTCATTGAATGACAAAAAACACATACTTTTGTCATAACAATTTTCATAATTATAAGTAACTTACACTGCTGTCGGTGTTATATGTAAAATTTGCTGATACATAAGAAAATGGAATTCGGTCAAAGGCTGCCACAGCTCCAGCCTCTTTATTTGTGGACAGAGCATCAGACGCAGCAGAGGGAGCAAAATCCGTTGTACAGAGGGCTGTTTTCCGCAAAATCATACCACTTCCAACAAATATTGGAGCGTCAAGAGCACCCTGACAATTAAACACAGCAGATACCAACCCAGCCACCTGAAGCCATCCAAGTTGAAGTTAAATCAAATTTTTAGAATACAACCATAGACAAAAAAAAAAAGAACGATATGGTTAGAGGGTCTCATAACACATACAAGGAAACAAGTATCCAATTACTCAATAAATCATAAACTGCATCTTGACTGATGTTTTCGTTCATGCAACAAAATTAACTCCCTGAAATAAACCAACAATAACAGTCTTTTCATCGCTTATCTGTATCATTCTCTTCTACGATCATCTACTTGCACTATTAGGAAAAGAGGAAAGGTTTGTGTTGTCTCACCTAACAGCAGTTTACAACACAAATAAAAAAAGAACGTTAACCAATAGGCGATAGCCCATCGTCGTATTTAAACTTATTTTACACGTTTTAACATTAGATAAGCAAAATCAATTTTCAGCACGATTGCCAATGCTTACTAATCAAAATAAGAAGGCCATACAAAAGCTAAGAAAGATGAGGTTAGTAAGGTCTTATATGCAAGAAGAAATGGGTTCAAACACTTGATAAAGCTACATCTGATCGATGTTTCCATTCCTGCAACAAAATTATCTCCTAAAAACCAAAAATAACAAATATTTTTATTATTTACCCGTATTCTTGTCTGCTTCTTTAACATCATTTGCTTATGTAATTAGGAAGAGACAGGAACAGCTTATGCTCTGTTCTAAGACAGCAGATAGCAATACATATGCACAAAAAAAGCATTACTGAAGCACATTATCGCCCATAAACTATTTTTACGCCTTTAAACACTAGATAAGTAAGATATCAGGATATATGCAATGTACCTAGACCTAGGGCATAATGACGTTAACGTGCATTACAATTCTTTTCATATCTTTATGCTAGTTTCATTGAGGCCATTAGTTGTAACCTTGGAGAGATAACACAAGAGTCCTTGGCAATCAGTCTGTAAAAGCCAAGATAATATCCACAAGAATACATGTTAGAGATTGTAATTTTCACTTCACAAGCATAAAGACATCCATGACAGCAAACATGTGAGGATGGTCAAAGAATAGCCTAACCAACTACTCTTTGGTTTTAAATGAGCCCTCCTGAAGCTTTTTAATGTTACTAACAGCTAGCAGGTAAAAACATTTGATCTGATGGCCATTGCGGGTGCCAAGGTCCCTATGTTCTATAGCAATTTCATCTATCCTGTCGATGAACTCTGTTACTCTTATAGATTCACAACAATTAGCATCAGACTTGTGAAGGTAACTTCATTAAGGTAGTGCTTGCTTCAAAAAAGGGCTTTGAAATCAGAAATGGTGAACAAATTTCAACAATAGGATATGAAAAAGGTGCAGAGACAACAGAAAATCATCATCATCATTAACAAACAAAATAGGTATACAAAATCAAGGAATACTAAAATGCAATTACAAAATGATAAAGCAACAATCCAAGCTAACAAAACAATATTAATTAACCATACCGGGAACACTAATGGTCGCATCTTGAAAGTTCTCATAAGAGCATTTACTTCCACTGAGGGAACCTGCAAATTAAAAAACAGCTGAGATAAAATGGTAGAAAAATACAAAACAAAAAGCAGCACTTGGTGACACAAAAAACATTAAGAAGCACTCGATCCCACAAAAGTGATCTCTGAAATAACCTACACTTAGGACCAGGTGTGCCTAAAATCTAGAAAATTGAGAGAAAAAAAATTGAACCTCAACTTAAATAATTATGAAAAAATAAATCAAACATGTGGCTAAAACATATTACTTGAAAAGAAATATACTCCAAATGGTGAATTTCTTCCACAAAAAACAACTTATATGCACCAAGAGCAGAGCAGTTAAAAACTTAAAATCAAGATCCTTGTCATACGCCCACAAATGTGGACCAAGTAAATCAGAATTTTATAATCAGCGAATAGAAATATTTCAACTTTCAGCCCTAACTAAATTACATTCAAGCCAAATTGTGACAATAAGAATAAGAATAACAATTAGGAATAACCTGGCACATTAGATGAAACTCTCCATCCTCAGGATTTAGACCAAAGTCACCCGATGCCTCCAATGGAGCTTCTCCAAACCAGCCACTTGCGTTGTGAACAAAAATTTGATGGCCTCGAAAACATAAACTAGCAGTAACATCCTGCATAAAGGATAGTTAAACAATGAAATTAGAGACAAGCAAGAAATGTCCTCTAATGTAATCTAGAATGTCAAGGCCATATGAGTTGAAACAAGGATGGCCTCTCCAAAAATAACTATTTCAATTTTCTTTTTTAAAAGAATTTTTCATTTTCAATAAAAAAATAAAGAAAAGACATTAACCATTCACAGTCATCATTATCATCATCAATGTGGCAATTTTTCATTTAAATGCCCTGTCTAATGCTACCCTTCAAAAAGGGGGAAAAGATTAATAGTCACATTCAAATTGATTGTACAAAAAAGGCAAACCTTTTCTACCTATATGTCGCCCTCCAAAAAGTAAACACCTTTCAATTTCTATACAAAATATTCGTCACCATCATCATAATCATCATCATCTATGTGGAAATTTATCTGTTAGATGCCCCGCTGAAGGATGGGTACGAATAAGAAATGGATTAAACATGGCCATATCTATATCCGATCCAAATACGAAAATCCAAACTTGTATTCAAACCAAATATAAATATTTATACCCTTATTAATCCATAATTATATCCAAATCTGATAAACCTGTCTGTAATTCACATATGATTCAAAATGATAAAAAAATAAAATAATAAAAATTTTAATATGAAATGTGAAAAAAAATTACTATTGTTAATATTTAAAAATATTTTTTTATAAAATATCCAATCAAGTACTAATTGGATCACCCCAAACCCATATCCATCCAAACTAGTTCTGATTGAGTACAAACAAGCTAGATACGGATCAGATTTGCCAATATTGGACATCCAAACCCATCCCTAACCCTGGTTAATGCTACCTTCATAAAGAGAATAATAAGATGAATATTCACATTCAAATTGATTTCGCAAAAAATTGCATATTTTTTCCCAAGTGCATATCCTGCCTAATGGGGACCCTCCTCTAAAAAGGGAAAACAAGATGAATAATTTACATTTCATTGCTTTGATGAAAATCACTCAAACTTGAGATCCATGCGGTGCAAAAAAACTAATCATTTTGATAATGAGTGTTGAGAAACAAAAACAATCACAAAAAACTAAAGCACAGGGGAAAGTGATTTACTACTTACATGAAACATTTGCCTAAATGATGTTTGAAGCAAAAATCTAATGATCTAGCATAGGGTGGGACCCACAAGGCGAAGAATAAAGGGGAAACAATAAATTAAACTAAATAGATGGAAAATAAAATCTCTTAAACAAACCGTGAAATTTGAAGGAGAGTCTAATATAGCAAAATCAAGCCCCTTTACGTCAAGCCGTCCATGAAGATTTGGAAAACTCTCCCCTTGTGACATGCATATGTGAACCTGAAATAAGCCAATGACAATTACTGCCAAACAAAAATTCACATAGAATATAGGCCAAAAGGGGGACATTTAACCATGTGTATGAATAGAGAAGCACCTCACCACTAGCTCTTCCACCATGCCACTTGAGAGGAATGTCAAGAATCCTTTCAAAGAGCTGGAAAAAGATGACTTGGTCACAAAAGATAAAATGCAACTTTTGAACAGCACAATGAATCTCATTCCAAAAGTGATCAATAAAAACATATTAAAGTTAGCAATTATTTCAAACTGAATACAAAATTAAAAGGTTACCGGAGCAAAAACGTTAGCCACTTTTATGTTTGCATGCCACTTCTGCTCAGCAGAGTCAACAAAAACATCTGTAGCCAAGTAGCCACCTCCAGCAGGTGACAGCTCAGATCTCCACTCCCTGCAAAATCCACTCAATTGCACATGCACTTGACCATAATTATTTTGGAATTTCACATGCCCATTCACATTATCCGGCACTCTGAGTACAAAAAAAAAATATTATTACGTAAGCTAATAAGAAAAAATATTAGCAATGAACTGTACATCTAAGATTGCCTAAAACACCTACATTTAAATTTTGAGTATGCACCATTTAAAGGAGAGATGTAAGCCAGAAAGCACTAGTATTAAGGTTATTATGATCAGATGTTCATATATTGATTCATTTTATGATTTTTAGGAAGTTGCAAAAAAAATTTAAAATTATTATGCTCATTTTCTCATATTTATTAGGTTTTTTTTCGGCCTACAAATGCCGTCTCTCCTTCATTGTAACCCAGTTCTTGAAAATTCCGAACGTCAGTGAAAGCCAAGTTTTAGACCAAATGCCTTCATGAGTTGTCGGTTCTCTTCTCCCACTTTTCCAATGGCTCAGTTCTCTTCCTTTCCAAATCAATATCTAATTTCCCTAACATTTTTTTTTTCCCCTTGCCGTCAATTTGGTATCCAGAGGCTAGGTTTCAACTATTCTTGTTTCCACTCGGCTCAGCCACAAACTTGGCTTCATCTGTTCATCATAGCAACATCATTCACACACTATTGCTTCATTATTGTAACACAGCTTCTGCAAATTGAAATTTCTATACTTAGAATCCAAGTTTTATCACTTAATTTCTCGACACTTGCAATAACAGAAGAGAATCCACAAGAAGGCTTAACGAATCAATCAACTAGTAAACATACCATACATTGTACATAATAAAATAACTTGCTCCAGGTCAACCCATATGCCACATAGCATCATAATGACGCTGTCAAAATCAGCCCTATTCAATAATGCAGGATTTATTCCCTCAATTAGCAAAATTAGATTGGCAAATGCAAAAGTGCTAGTTTTGTCCAACCTAGCACGTTAAACGAGTAAGCATCACCCCAAGAGAGTAAATGCAAGTATTGTTCATTCATCATCTGATCACAGCAAGACTGCAGCAGATGCCCTTGATGAAAAATTCAAAATGATGTTTGTAGATGTCATCACTCATTAGCTCCCAAGTATCACTCCACAGCCTCATTCAAATTCAGTGCTTTTTTTCTTTGTCTGGTCAAAAACTCCTTTTTTCATGGTCATCTAATTTATTAGCTGCCCAACTGCATTCAGATAATTTAAGTCTCTTTTAATTTTTTACTTCCCATTAATCCATTCCGCCTTTCTGCGATATGTTCATCATTGATATTGTCAGCTGAGTAATAAATTATATATATATATATCACCTTCAATATTCAATTTTCAAATTTTTATTAAAAGTCATTTTTTTACGAGAAAAAAAACACCTGGGTTCCCTATCACCATATCCTAGTAACATATGGGTACCACCAGAAAAATTTACAGAATCCATTGTCAGTGGCAGAAGCTTCTCAATGCAACCATTTTGAACATTACGGTATCCTTCAGAAAATTCTGCTACCAGATCATCAAGTTTGACTTTCATGGATGATTTCAGCTTCTGAAATACGCCAAACAGACGATCAATAATTGCTTTATGTGCATGCTTCAACTGAAAAGTACAACTCATTTTTGAAGGAAAAACAAAGTTGGACCAAGATATTTTCATCCATAGTCTAAATGCAAAGAAAAGGCCATGTGAAGCTCTATGTCCTTCTGAGCTATCTTCAGTTTGGGGATCCCTAAAATCTCCATTCTTGGCAGTAGCATGGTGATCTGAACTAGCACTTATGGTGTGAACTTTTCTAACAAGCATAAAAAATGGCCATCTGAAAGAATCAGATCCCCCATCAAGATTACTCACACATTTGCCATTTTTATGCTCGTCGCACTTAAGCGTCCCTCCACTCTGTATACTTCCAAAAGACCCACCAGCAACTTCAATGGGTGCATCCTCTGAACGTTTCTCCTCTTCAACTTGTGGCAAGTCAAATGCATCGCTCAAAATCTTTTGCTCATATGTTCTGTTGTTGGAATTAGTAATAATTTCATTGTCCCCATCATCTTTCATAACAACTGAAGATGCTTTTTCCTGGGAGGTCTCATCTAACTTTTTACCTTCTAACCTACGGAAGTAAGCAATTGCCGCAACTCTGGATGTCTCTAAATTTTTTTGTAAAAGAGCAGAGTCCTCAGAAATCAGCTCTTTCTTGTGAAAATTCCTCTTAAGGCCTTGCCTAATAGGTCTTGGTCTCACCCTAGACCATATATTTGGAGCAGCTCGTGAAATCTTCACACCAAATGATTTCTCCAAATCAGCATGTTTCATACTGTATTCCGCATCTGTATCAATGCAATGATGATCTCTCCAACGCATGCGTTCATCCATACAGGAAGAAGTTGAAGGGCCAGTAGAACTGCCAAGGCCGTCATTCAAAACCCCCACCATTGAGGCATCTGAAGATTGTTCTGGCACAATATACCCCACTTCTGCTGCTTCCTTAGCAGCTAAGCTCCTTACACAGAACCATAGAGCAGCAGCTTTTTCTCTAGCAGCCCTCCTAGTTTTTGTTTTATACTCTATCCCTACTTCGGAAGAATGATGTCTTGATACTGAAGATACATCACCTATTGTTGATGAAGGGAAACCCATCAAGGAAAAATCCTCCTTCTGAGCTACCAGAACATTTGGTCTAAAAAGTACAGCATCAACAACTATTTTCCCTCTCCTTAAACTTGCAAATGGATGCACGCGGACTTTCACCCGTGGGATCTCACCACAAGAAAACTCCTCCCCATGAGGCCCTATTGAACCAGAATCCAAGCTGATCCCAAGAGGTGATAGGCTATGCACCTTACCAAAGGTGAGATCACGCTGAAAGTGTTCAGTAAGGATAGAACAAACAGATGGTAAAAGCTGGGCCTCAATAAAAGCTTTAGCCTTCACTTGGCCATACCATACCAACAACCCCACTGCTGAAATCACTGCAATGAATACGGAACACCTAAGCAAAAGCAAACCCTCATTATACAGACGAACAAATGACTTAACCAAACTGTTGCTCCCAATAAATGACTCTTTTATGCAACGAATTTTGAATTGATCTTTCAACAAATTAGTCCTGGCAGGAAAGTCACCATGCCTTCCACCAAAATAGTGTAGACAGAACTTCTTATCTCCTAGTAGACCCCTCGAACCTAAGCACTCCACTAAACCCTCACGTTCCCGCAGTCCTCCAACCTTATATCCTCCATTGTTCCTTCTAACTCCACAAAATAATGGAGAAGTACCTACTAATGGACTTTGCAGAGCAGAAACGTTCATTTTGTCCACCATATCTATCAGATGACAACCATTAATCGGGGACCAAGAACTTAGTCTCGATCCCCTTGTTCTTCACTGTCAACTGATACCAGAAACACATGACCCTGACAAAAAGCAAAAAGCAGCGTAAGTTCCAATACAACACAATAACAAAGCTTAAGGAGCATCCAGACAATCTCCAAAGAAAACGACCTCCGGGCCCTTGGCTCCCGGTCCAAAACCTTTGCCCATCACGTCAATTATAAAAAAAAAATGCACACACCCCATCAACAAAAGAGCAACCAGAAACCAACAATACCATCAACAAAACTAACCAAAAAAAAACATCATTTGGAATAAAACAATCGGCGGACATCAAAAAGATCAAATGCAATCCAAGAAAAGGGTTTTCACTGAGCAATTTGCAGCACACACGCAATCCAACAAAAGAGTTCCACCGCAAAATTAAAAAAAAAAACAAAAAAACATCAAATTACAATCCAAGTAGAAGATTGCAGAGAAGAACACGCACTCAATACTTCCCAATTCAAATCATATCCAAACAAAACGCAAACAAGACGAAACGCCGAACCGGATTGGAAGAACATTGGCATCAATGAGCAAAGATAGCCTCGCCGGTTCGCGAGCCACCTCCTAACCCCGCCGCCGCTGTCGCTGGCCGTCGCCGCCGCTGTTGCGCGCACGAAGAGGGTTCTCTGCCGCCGTTGGTGGGGGAAGAGGATGACCGTTGGTATCGTGAAAGACTTAATTGCCCTCAAAACCTGCAGGAGGAGCGGCGGCGACACCGTTCAATTACGAGGGTATATTCGAGTTTTCCTGTCAGTGTGGTGGTGGTATCGGCTAGCCCGAAAATGGAGATTTACTGGACACCATGTCCTGGTATTGTAATCGGCTCGGGTTAGTTTAATCAAAATTTAGTGTGCTTTTTAACTCCCCTTCAAATAACAAGAACAATAAAAAAAATGAGAAAACCTAAAGAATCCCTAAATGCAACTTTTCGATATATATATATATATATATATATATATATATATAGGAAAAGAATTTGCCGTAGCAACCTCTTGATTAGTATACATTACCACAATATATGAAATTTAAAAAAGATAATCTCAATTAATATTTAAATGTTATAAATTGTAGTGATGTACATCAATCAAAGGCCTGCTATACAGAGTTTGTTATAATAAATCTTTGCTCATCATATATGTGTTGCATGTGATTCTAATTAGACAGAACCAATGCAAACACAAAACCCAATTATTAGTAATTTGATCTCTTTCCTTGTTAATTTAGAAATGTGTCAAACAATCTCCACTAAATCAATTCTCATTTAGATTTCCAAGCATCTCCTTAGACATACCTCTTGTTGCTCGAATAAGCAAAAATATGATAACTTCGTAGCCGTATTTTGAACGGTTACAATTCACATTCACGTTTGAAAAATATATATATCATAAATAACTACATTTTAATATTTTCTATCACAAATAACAAAAATTTTAAATTCATGACAAATATAGTCATATTTCAAAATTTTATTTTATATATATAGTTAATTTATATATTTTAAGAATATTTTACTCATAATATTTGTTTTATTGATATAAATACTTTTGTTTTAACTTTAAATTTTTGCAAACATGTTTTTTTGTGTTATCTGTAATGAATGATATTTCATTTTTAAAAAAATATTTATAATAAAAATATGTTGGATAAAACAAACATTATAATTTTTAATAAAATGTGACAATTTCAAATTTAAATTTTGAACATCTAAAAGTATAATTTTTGTTTATTTTTGATGGTCTAAAATTTAATTTAACTTTTAATTGTCTAAAATTCAATAAAATATTTTTTTTATTTTTTAGCTCATAAATAATATATTTTTACATTCTATTTAATATTTATTAGTTAATTTTTTATTTTTATATATGAATTTAGTAAAAAATACAAGTTTTATCTATTATATATTTTGATATTAGTAAAAATAAATCTTATAGATATTTTTATCAGTATTTAAAAAATGATAGAATTAGTCATAAATATGAAAATATTTAAAATAGTTATTTTTTATATAATTTTGTGAACTTGGTTATTTTTAAAAGAAAATTTTGAAATGTGGTTATTTATGATATTTTTCCAAAAAATAAATTACATATTTTGGCCGTCGCTAATATAATTTGCAGACATAGACAGATACAAGTTCACCATCAACATTATTTTCTTCCAAAGTCCACAAAAATTGATTGGCTCTAACATAGCAGGAGTCTGTTGGCTAATTTTTTAGTCAAATGGAAGAATCATTGTCGCAAATAGATCATATCTTGGACTCCTTAAATGAAATACTATATAATCTATAATACTAGTGTTACTCCACAATTCTAAGGTGAACCCAACAAACTTAGATTACAACTACTTCTCCCGTAACAAAATGGCAGCCACCACGGCAATGGTAAGATTCGAGCTTGAACAAGAGCAGGGAGAGCAGCAGAGACTGAGGATGGCAGCTGCCGGAAGGCAGCGACAAGAGGCAAGCGCCATCCAGCCATGAATCATATTCTTTGGGCTGTAAGACCCAAAAAATAATTAAATATACATGAATTATAATACTCATTTATTACTAAATTTATTAAACTGTCTTTATAAATATTTAATGAATAATAATTTTTTTATTCCAATAGCCACATTACTTGTAAGACCCTTCTTTAAATAATTACTCTAATTCTCGTTCAACCATATTTCTTGGATAACACAGACAGCACCATAGAAAATAAGCAGCCCCACCGCTGACAGTTTTGGATGAATTAACTCATACGACACTTATGTATTAAACCTGAGCTAGTTTCACCAGAAAAAGAGCATTAACTTAATTTTTAATCATATAGTGCGGTATTGCCCAACATACATGGTAGAACAAACACTCATCACGTTCCAGAACTCATATTTGCAGCGGAAACTTCATCATGCCCATAAGATTTTTCCGGGAAAAAAAAAACTTCGACGATCATCCCAACTCATATTTGTAAAAAGAGAACCACTGTTTATTTAGCAATTGACAAATGATAAAGGGAAGAACCAAAATGCAACATATCGTCATTATCACATATCCCCTGCTGCGAAAATTGGCAATTAATCTTACTCTTCACCGAGAGGGCTGTTGGTTGTAGTGATGCTTCTCTTTCTTCTTTGCAGCAGCTAACTTGGCTTTCCTGGCAGCCGCCTCTACAGCCGCCACCCTCGCTGCAGCATCCAGCTCCTTGTTTGAGGCCTTCTTCTTCTTCATTGACGCCACTTTTTTCAATCGCTCTTTGATGTCTACATTTGAGGGCTCCTCTTCTGCCGCTTCAGAAACAGCTTCCTCCGACACAACATTTGTATCAGATCCACCATTAGCTTGCTGATCCTGTTGCGATGCCTCCTTGACCTTTTTAGCTTTCTTCTTTTTTGCACTTTTACTCTCAATGGGACCATTCTCTTTTTTCTCCATATCTGTAGCATCCTCGGACGGTTTCTCTTCTGCAGCCTCTGCAACTTACAAAATGGTCAACAAAAATCTCTGCAATTTTTTTTTAAAAAAACCAGATACCCTTATGTTCTAGCTAGAAAAAAATAATGATCAAAATCCACAATAAGAACAATCACACGAAATAGTTTTACAAAACATAAGGCTAATAATCAGCTATAAGATCTTACAGCCAAACTAAACATGCATTTGTGGTAGGACCTTTTTATTATCATGGATGTTTAATGTGGTAATTTCCTTCTAGCTGATTGGGCCTTAAAGTCAAATTGGTTGTAAGACTATACAACTGATTATTATTCATAAGTTAATTATGCCACAAAAATCACAACCTCCTCCAAAACAACTACTATATATTTTTATTCCATAACATTGCATAATAAATGCATGCATTAGCTCACAACCACAAAAAACATAGTACTAATAATCAACTATTAACTTACAATAGTTGCATCTAACCACCAAACACATTTCACAAAGCACAACCAGTTTTGCCGATTACACTTGAAACAAGTAGATGCTGAAAAGTGTATTAAAATGTATAGATCCCACCCAGCAATGAATAATCCTCAATGTGATATCCTTCAAATTAGTCCCGAATTCAATCCAGTATACATATTGAAGAAAATTTCAGTATTTTAGTGGGGAGTATATCTATTAAAGAAAAATTTAATATATTAGTGGGGATGGTGCTTACGATCTTCAACTTTGCTATATATTTTTGAAAAAAGGATAGCCCATTAATTTGCAATTTAGGTCATGTAGTTACATATGATATTAGAGCTAAGCTCGTTCCGTATTAAATAGTGGGTTGGATTGGACATGTGATAGGTCGTTAGCCACGAGTCGAGGACATGATTGATATAAATTCCAATGATAGAATTTTCTAAGATGGATGGATTGTGATATCCCAAATTAGTTTCACATCTAACACCTATTGGAGAAAGATCTAGCATATTAGTAGGAATGATATTTATAATCTTCAACTTGGTTAACTATTTTTAAATAAATAACTACATTAGTGGGAATGACAATTACAATCTTCAACTTTGTTACAGTACATCATTGTTGCACCCACTTTTCATAAAATATATGTTCCATTATAACCCAAACTACTTTAATATTATGCTTACCAGGTGTACTGGCAAGATCGTCCGACTCTTTGTTGGCGATTCCCAATTCCGCTAAGACGGCATCAAGCTCTGCTAGCTCCTTTTTCTTCAATTCTTTCTTCGACAGCTGTCTTTCAGTATCTTTTGGTGGAATTGGACCTGATACAAGCTTTTTCAAAGGTTCTTCAGCAATAAGAGGCTCAGATTCAGGTTCAGGTTCTGGATCGTGTTCATCATCAACATCATCATCCCCTTCATCAAGTAAATGATCCACCTCGCTCTCACTTTCCTGTATCAACACGTCTCAGTCAATAATAGTGGAGCAATCGATACTTTCATGTATAAAAACTTCTTGGTTCAAATGACAAATTGCAAGCAATTGCTGCACCCCATTCAATAAATACCCCCTTCCGCACAATTCAGCTGCTGGCTTGGTTCAAAACTCATGAAACATAAATGAAGAAGGTAGTTCGCAGAGTAAGTTTTTTTTTTTTGGTAAATAAAAATGCCGTCATTGCAGAATATTCTGAAGCAAGAACAACATAATTGACTGCAACATGTAGAAAACTAACTAAAATATGATACGGATTGTACACTGAAACACAAAACTAGCTCAAATCCTTGATTCACATTGGCATGACATAAGAAAGTAAAAGATTAATTTTGATAGACAGAAAAGATCTATAAATAATAAACGACAACACCAGCAAACGAATGAATCTACACAATACCAACAAATGCACCAAAACACATGTGATCCATCAAATAACTGAACAAACTGATTTCAATTAAATACCAATCGAAAAAATTAAACAATACCACCTCCGCATCATAAAATCACTCAATCCGAAAAATAATTCCTCCAAAAAACAAACAATACATGATAATTCGAACCATGGCAACTCAAAATCATTAATTAAATAAGTGAAAAAAACCATCACATCAAAATCACGCATCAGACCCAGATATAAAAATTGACCCATCACCTCCAAAGGGGTGGAGCTCTCCTTGTGCACCCCCTCCGGCTCCGCCGCGTCCCACGCCGCACGAGGAGGCGCCGTCGTAGCATAGTAGTCATCCTCGTCGTCATCAACATCCGCCCAGGACTTCACCGTCAGAGGCGCAGGCGCCCAGAAGACCTGCTGCTCCGGCTCCTTCCCCTGCCCCTTCCCGCCCTTCTTCGACGTCCCCTGCTCCTTGTCACTCTTCTTCTTCCTCCGCAGGGTCTCGAGCGCCGCGAACACGTTCGTCTGGCTCCCTCCGCCCGCCATCGCCACCCGCCAAAACGAAAGAACGCAGCTTTACGCTCCCTCCACCCAATCAAATCGTGCCGGGAAAGTCTCAAAATCGAGCTGCTCGACCGATCGACGCCGGAAAAGCAATCGACTTTAGGAAATCGCAGATCGGCAGCTCGGGTTCGGCGATGTCGATCGGAGAAGAGAGATCGGATTGAGAAGGAGGGCGAGGAAGATAAGATTGGGAGGAGCGGGGGCAAGCTTAGGGTTTGGAGGTCGAGCGTAGGGTAAGGCAAGCAGGTTATTTTAGTAGTGTTATCCAAATTGAGGAGGGCGAGCCAATCAGAGGAGGGGAGTGAGTACGTGGAGTGCAGAGAAATCGTTTCGCAGGGAAATTTTGTGGTCAGCGACTTAACTGCCGCACACGTGGTGTCCAATGGAGATCTTGGACGTCTCATGCTTGGGCTTAGTTACACGACTTGTCCTTAATCCTTTCATATTCATTTGGCCGTTAGTGGATAAACTTTCTTAATAAAGGCCCACTTGGATTTATTCTTATTTTATTTATTTTATATTTTACATGCATTTTAATTATTTTTATTTTATTTTCTCATGGCATTCTCCTCATGAAAAAGCAAATACACCCTACCAACTCAAAAATTTCAAAGACAAGAAAATCATAACTAATTAAATTGTAAATTGTAAAAAAATTTTAAATGAATGTTGATGCATGATTATACATACAATGATGATATAAATATGCTTGTTGCAAGAGAGTATTCTAAAAACCGGACCAAACCAACCGGTCCAACCTAATATATCGGCCGAAACCGGTCCATTGAATTAGATTTTTCATCAAAACCAATACAACGGGCTTATCCAACATCCATGGTTCAAGACTTTTTAAGACCATGTTTTATTTTTCTTCTTCCTTTATTTTGTACCTTGAATTTATACTGGCTCTATCAATGGGGATTAAAAAGGTATAATAAAATTCAAAGTGGTTGTAGCTTTGGAGTAAACAAAAAATATACAAATTATAGAAATTTTTTTATCTCAATTAAGCTATATTAAAATTTAAATTGATTCAATTAAGCTCCAATTGAGCCCAAGATGAGCTTTTAGATTGATCATTTTATAATAAATGATAGACTTGTTGTTTATAGCATAGAAGGATGCAATAAGAAAAGTTGTGCGGCTAAGAAAAAATAATTTATAAATAAAGCATTACTAAAATTTCATATTAAATAATATTTTGTTAATACACGATATAATATAATATAATATAATAGATCTTAAAAAGAAACTGAATATTCTTAATTAAAATCTCTAGCATTTTTATATAAAAAGAAAGCATAAGGATAATTTTATAATTTACTTATATGTTACCTATTTTTCAGTGTGTAATTGTGTCTTGTTTTTAAGGTTTCTATTTGTTTTTCTTAAATTTTTATTAGTTTTTTTCAGTACAGTTGATTTAATTTTTTTTTAAACTTAGTTAACTTTAATTATAATATGAGGATATAGATGACATTTGACTCGCAACACTGGAAGAAAAAAAGTGTGAGAAAATGCATGCCAATAATAAAAATATATGAAAAAAGATCAATATTTTGAAATATACATGAAGGCACCGTACTATGTGCTTATAATCTTTAATTTTATTAATTATTTTTGTAGAAATAACTAAATCTCTTAGCTTGTACTCAATGTTCATCAAGATCCATAATATGATCCCTATAAACAGACAACTCTAATCAAGAGAAATTAAGGAAAAAATACGATAAATAATTAACAATCAAGCATTTTATTTCTATAACCTAATGCATTATTTCCTACATAACATATTGTTAGTTAGAATACAATTAACAAAATATAGAAGTATTCGTGTAAGGTTTTTCTTTTTCTTTTGTGCGTGTCTAAAGGTTTATGATCGTAAAAATTAGATAAGAAAATCATTAACGGTTTTTGCTTCAAATGCTTAGATTTAATATTTCTAATTAAAAATGCTTAGATTTATATTAAAGAAGTGGCACCAATGCGTAGATTTAATCATTAACGGTTTTTGCTTTTATGTGCTTTTATTTTTCCTCAAATATTTTTGCCAACCCCCGTTCATTATAAGTTATTATTATTAGGTGAAGGAGAAATATTATATTCTGATTTTATAAATAAAATATAAATTGATTATAAAATAAGCTCTAATTATATAAAGATACAAAATAATAATATATTATTTATATTATATTTTATATTAATTAATTAAATCTCGTATTTTTATCACTATGCGACTTTTTTTTGTCTCCTTTTTTAATTAGAGTTGACAACAATGTTTGTCTATTGTTGATTCCAAACTCGAACAAAAAATAAGAATTGAAATTCTCTAGATGTTAAAGATGTTTACTAGAAGAGATGAAGGAATTTGAAGTTATTAACCAATAAAATTTTGCAGAATCAAAAGTGACTCTAGTTCATCAAAGACCCTTTAAAATATTCAGCAGAAAAAGAAAAAAAATTTTATTTATACAATCGAAGTGTGATAAAAAACATGCTACACTTGACTTGGAAATGATGCTCACAAAATTCAATGGGAAGCCACATATTGGATTCCATGTAATCAAGCAGTAATATAAAGATTCAAATTATTACTTTTTTTTTCCTAGAAGAGATTCAATACTTATTTTAACTTGTGCATTGAACTTCTTTCATTTGCCAATTGTCACACCATAACCTTCTTAGCAAAATTATAAATCACCCACCAGAAAAAACCATTGTTTTTGCATATTTTTTTGAGGGAAAAAAAAAGAGAAGATGTCGCATAGTCTGTTCTACTTGGTACACAAATATACAAGTTTGCAAAATCTCACCATCTCTCATTAGTAATCAATACTGTAGCAATGAAATAAGGGGAAATTCGGCTCGTTGATCGGCAACTTTCACCCCTTCCTCCAACTTCGTCGGCGCCAACATCAATCTTCTTCGCGGGGCAGTCGACACACATCGACCGGACCGCCCGTTCTCGCTCGCCAACGGCGGCAAAAGTGCGTCCAATGTGTTGTTCCTCCTCTTTGCCGGGAGTGGTGATATGCTCAGTCGGAGAGGTCGTGGTCGTGCCAGCAGAGGAGCATGGCGATGCAGCGGCCGAGGATGTAGAAGCGCGTCTTCTGCTGCTTCGCCACAGCCATGCACCGCCCCCTCAGCCCTCCTCTCTTCACGGCGGCGGCGGCGGCCATCTCCGGCGGGTGGATTGATTATGTTGGGATAGTTGGGACGGTCGTTTCGAGCTGGAGTGGATGGTGGGCGGGGAGAAGTTGGAGGTAAATAGGGGATGGGTGGGGCCCAACTGTCGGTGACTTCTGTGGACTTTGTCGGCTCAATTGACGAAAATGCCATCATCACTTGTACGCAACAAACGCCGTCAGGAGTCTCTCTCTACGCTTCAAACTAATGGCTAAGCCCTTAATTCATGCATCAACAAACAACTATCCAATGTATATGATTAAAATTTCATCACTAAAATTTATCCAATTTTTTTATTTATATAGAAATGCAATATATTTTTAACAAAAAAAATCAAACTAGATTGATTTGTTTTAAATTTATATTGTGGGCTATAATAAAGTTCATTCGAGCACAATTTCATTCTAGCTAAATAACCAACAATACTAATATATTTATAATTATATAAATATTTAAAATAGATAATTTTTTTGCTCAATATCTTGAACTCTTAAAGAAAACTGTATTATGAATGAAACATAAAAACAAAAAATGAACATCAATATTTACTCTCTCTCTTTTTGAACTAAAACCTTACAAATTAACTAAACTAAAATTAATATTAACTTGGGGAGAGCGAAGAGGTGGTTTGGTCATTTGAGAGGATCGGTCAAGCAGTCAAAGGATGGTGGGGACCAAAAAAAAAGGACAAGGGGATCGAGCAGAGAGGCGTGACGAGGGACGACACAGGCAAGATGAAGCCCCCTTTCCTTCCTTTTCGGTTCGACACGTGTTCGTGCTTATCCCCTTCGCCCACGTTTTTTTGGCCAACTCTATGGGGCCCACACATTGGCGGGCGGGGCTTGCCAACGCGGCCGACATCGAGCGTTTTCTTTATGGAAAATAAAATCACGCAATACCGTAAGTACCCCGCAGGAAGACCTTTTTCGAACTATAAACCTAATAAGAAAAAAATAGTATTATCGACATCTCCCCGTTTACCATAACAAAAATTAACCGAATCCATTTAAAACAAGTGAATTTAAATCAGATCAAAAGAATTTTAATTTAAGAGAGTAAGTATATCAATCTTTATAAAAATTAATCGATAAATCGGTTGTTTTGAGCCAATTTCAGGGGCGAGGGCAACAACGGTAGGGGGTAGGGCGAGGTGTGTCGAGCTGGTATAA
>JAVDBV010040805.1:820-16830 GCA_032619315.1 Piper longum
CCCCCCCCCCCCCCCCTGGATTTAAATCCGCGTTTGGTTCTGGAACCAAAGGCAGGATTAAAAATGCTATATATATAAAGATTATCTAAGTTGGGGGCAAATAATATTTTTATATCAAACTTTAATCTAGATCGTTCGATTATAAAAACGACCCATATTTAATAAATAAAAAAAGCAAAACACCCCCACCATCACCATCATTTAGTATGTAGTTAATAATAACATTTATTTATGATTTAAATATATATTGAGTAGACAAGTGATATTTATATATTATTATATTATTTTATCGAGTTGAGTTCGAGTCGAGCTACGAGTTGATTTCGAGTCAAGTTCGAGTTATAACCGAGTCGAGTCGAGTCGAATACTACCTTTCTCAAATTCTACTTGTAGGATTTGAATTCAAATCGAGTTTGAGCTCGAGCATTTAAATGTCGATTTTCGAGAAGAGTCAAGCTGAGCAGAACGCTAAATGCTCATGAGCTGTCTCGTTCAATTAGCTGCCCTATATGCACATGGCATGTGTCAGTCGTAAGCCAAAACATATAACCGTGCTATGTGAGTGGGTATGAAAGTAAAAAAAAAGGGCTTAGGATATGACAATAGTCCCAAAGGACTAGAAAATAAATGAGAATATGTCGGGGCATTAACAACATCAGATAAGTTCAGTTAAAGATGATTTCAATTTAGTAAATGCCCTTCTTTCATATGAGAGTTTGCTCTCATGGACATTTTAATATTAGTTACATTTTGGGACCAATAACACTTGTTACTGACGTATTTTTATAATATATGTAGGTTGTGATCATGAGTAGGATGGGCTAGCCTGGACAGAGGAGTAATGACATCTCTTTCACATACACATGTTAGACGATATAATGTTAAAGTTTAGTTTATGTTGAGTATAATGTGATGTAAGATATGACAATTGAATTTATATGATGTGAAAAGTAATTACAATGCACAGATGTGTGAAGACCAAAGATTTAGAATGAATTATGTAGCAGATTAGAATTTTGTACGAATATCAATGCGTATATATTTATATATATTTATACATGTTGATTTAATAGGGTGGACCTTAATTAAACTTTCAGGGGAAACTCAGTCCATTTTGTTTTATGAACTTTTATCGATTTTTATCAATATTATTTTGGTATGCAAATGGGTTATCATGTCATCCATACAATAGCATGTTAGAAATCTGTACATTCATCCATACATACCAGCTGACATTTTCTATTTCGAGACATCGAGAGTAGATCTTCAAGGTTAGGTTCGGGTTAATCGACTTAACTAAGACTAGCGACATTTCGGTTTGGTTCCTAAGCATGAACCAAATTTGAGATATTTTTTTCTTAGGTAAAGTTATTCTAGTGTTCCAAAATTTTAACCGTTCTAAAACTAATCGTCATTGTCAATCATTGGTAATTTCATTTTGTTTGAGCTGAATTCCATCTATGTTAATTTGTTTTTTAGACTCCTATCAAGTGCATTGTTCACTAAAATTTTATTTGAGTATATCTAAATTTACCCCAATAACGAGTACACATGAAATATAAGGCTTCGTATTCTCGACAAAAATATTATAATTTTCCATTATTTACCTTATAAATAGTATTTTATACAAAAGTACTTAAAACAATTTTCTTTTTACAAAAAGCACTTAAAACTTTGAGCTAAGATAAATCAAGGGAACACAATTTCAAGCAACTTTATTCATGTTCAAATTAAACTTCTTATAATTATACGATGTTTACTTGTTATTTTTTGATATGGAAAAATGGAATGTGCATGTTATTTTGTACGAAAAAAATTAAAAAATACAGAAGATAAGATTTAAAATACAAATTTCTTATGAAACTGGGTTGCGATATATGAAAAAAAAATCAAACCAATACACAGGCATGAAACAGAAGACCAAGAAAAAAACCATAAACAGATGAAAATTTATAGAAAAAAAAAATATCATTGGATATAATACCTTGTCGGACTTTTGTCCGACGGACAGCCACCCGCAGCCCAAACAAGAGCTGCATTTACGTGTTTCTTCCTACAATTCCGGCGTCCACCGCCCATGAGATGGGTCTTTGGTCAAGACGACTACTTTCCCTCATCCTCCTCCTCGCCGCCGCCGCCGTGGCCGTCGCCACCGCCGGCGGCAGAGAACCATCCTCGGCCGGCGCCCTCTCCCCCGACCCGCCTCCCACCCCCCTCGTCTCCTTCGACGATCTCGCCGTCAGGCTCTCGCTTCCCGGGCCTCTGGGGGTCGGAGACGGCGAGGACGAGGAGGACGGGGTGAACGAGCTGGGCCGGCTTCTTCCGCATTTGATCAAGGCCGACGCCTTCAATTCGATTGCTTCGTTGGCGCCCGGCGTCCGTGAAGAGGGGCGGGTGCTCCTGCACGAGTCCTCGTGAGTTGTGTCTATCGGTTTTGTTGTTTTGAGGTTGTGGATACGGAGGAGTTGTTAATTTTCTCTGTTTCTGGGATTTGATATTGTTTAGGGAATAGGTCCAATTCATGTTGGATACAACAAAAGTTGTTGTCTTTTTTATGTTTCCATTTATATCATAATTGACATATTTTTTAGCTTGGATATGGTTGGTTGAGTGGAATGGTGTTATAGGATCATGATTTAGAAGTGAGGATTATGTGGGAGGAGAAGAAGAAGGTATTAATAATTGAAATTGAGACATGCATTATAACAGTGTAGGGGCCGATACTCGTGAGTTGTGTCTTTTATTTGTTGTTTTGAGCTTATGGATGTGGATTTGTTTTATTCAAAGGTGGGATTTGATATTGTTTGGGAAACATGTCGAATGCATGTTGGGTAAAACATTTGTAGCTGCCTTTCAATTTTAATATGCCATAATTGAAATTTCTGAGCTTTGAAATGGCTTAGGATCAAGGAGAATGGTGCAATAGGATCACGAATCCGAATCAGGGATTATATGGGAAGAGAAGAAGATATTAATAATTGAAATTGAGTTTTATGCATTATAGCAGTGGATAATTGTTGAATGATAATTTCACTTGGTAAGTGATTTTTTTTTTTTTGCTTAATGAATTGTTTGACTTGGTAATATGTTATCCGGTGATTCTTACAGAAATTATAATGTCATTTTTTTTTACCAGGAAGGAAGATACTCATCTTTTTTCAACTGAGGATGGTTCCATCCATTTATATAACGGTGAAACAAAGAAAGTACAATGGTCAATTAATTCTGGTGCTCCGCTTTATTCTTCATATCAGAACCGTGATCTTCTTTTTGGTTGTAATGAAAACGCATCAAAGATTGGTGGGAAAATGCTTATTGAGCCGCCTCCACCAGAAGAATCGCATTACGTGGATTTTGGAAATGATGGGAACCTGTATGTTTACACTAAGATTGGGAAAAAGGTATGATGACACTAAGCACAAGCAATTTCTTTCATGTTTGTGCAGTTTTATATTAACATCCTCACTTTTCCTTGTGAAAATGTTTAGTATCATGGACTAGATATACTTCTTCTTTTTTAATAGTGGAATGATAGTATTATGGTGTGTATAAACTGCCTCAACTCCTTCACTTCGTTTGATTGTGCTTTGAATTGACTTCTGACATAGTCTAGCAAAATATTTTTATGTGTAGTTAGTTTCTATTCTGATAAATAATTTGAAACAAAATACATTTGTCGTTTTTCTATTGTAGAGGGTTGGATCTAGTATAGAAAGGTTCATCAGTTCCACCCCACATGTATCAACTGAGGGAATTATCACTTTGGGTTCAAGACGGCAAACTTTCTTCAAGGTTGAACCCATAACTGGGCAGATCTTATCTTCATCTAAATCTAAAGATGGGAACACTACATTGATGATGCCAAGTGGAGGAAGTCAGATGGTGCATCTTTATATAACGAGGACAGATTATGAACTGCATGGTTTCTATCAAGATTTAAATAATACTATGTGGAACATGACCTTTGCTAAATTTGATATTTTCTCTCTTTGTCCTAAAGATAAGCTCGGTTTGGAATACCAGAGTGATGCTGTTTCAATGTTTCCGTGTGGTATGAAAGTTCATGTGCATGCACTACAGGTAGAATCACAACCCTCTATGCTAAAAAGGGCTTTAGGCCTTCCTAAGAATGCACAATTTTCTGATCAGCTTTCAGTACTTCAGCCTAAGATACTGTGCCTCCCAGACGAAGATAGCATGAGAATTGATGAAACAACAAATCTTTGCGAAGTTGGGAAAAGTTGTCTTATGAAGATAGACGAAGTTGTTGCTCAACCTGCTTTTACAACTTATAAAATTGTTGGCTGGTCTATGGTTCTTCTTATTCTATTAAGTTCGTTTCTTGCATTCTATCATTTCAAAAGAAGGACAATATTGAAAGCAGATGGAAAAGTGAAAAAAAACTCGGGAAAAAAGCATCGATTGGCTGTTAAAAAGAAGAAAACTAGAAAGACATTAAGCAGTGAAAATCCCAGTATGATGAACATGAATAAGGATAATGTTGGCAATGTTGGAATTTACATGCATAGTAATCTGCAAAATCACGACCTAGATTCACCTCAAGTTAAAGATAGTGAGGTTGGTGATGGTCATTGGGTTGGTGAACTTTTTGTTTCCAACCGGGAAATTGCAAAAGGAAGTAATGGTACTGTTGTTTATGAAGGAATTCAGGATGGCCATCGTAAAGTTGCTGTAAAACGCCTTTTGCTTTCTCACAATGAAGTTGCTATCAAAGAGATAGATAACCTTATATTGTCAGATCATCATCCCAATATTGTTAGATTTTATAAAAGGGAACAAGATTCAAATTTTGTGTACATTTCATTGGAACGTTGCACTTGTAGCTTAAATGATATGATTCAAATGCTCGGAGAGGATTCTTCCAACTTTTATTCATCAACAGCCAATATTTATGTTGAATCTTTAAAAGGAATGACCAAAGATGATTTCTGGCGAGGAAATGGATGTCCGTCTTCCTTGCTTTTAAATCTCATGAGGTATAAATTTTCTGTGTTTTACGTTTTATACTTGTCCTATATACCCTTTAGCTTTAAGGGATGACTTTTTACTTTTTGGAAGAGTTCTATGTTCACAAGTATAACTTTTGTATGATTTGTGAAAATTAATTTTTTTCTTTTTTTATATTACCAGGGATATTGTTCGTGGACTTGCTCATTTACATCAATTAGGAATCGTGCATCGAGATTTGAAACCTCAGAATGTACTAATAAGCCAAGAAAATGCATTATGTGCTAAGATTTCTGACATGGGCATAAGCAAGCTTCTTCCAAGTGATATGACATCTTGTCATGATCCTACAGGTAACATTCTCACCTCTTAATATAGATGACAATGATTACTGAATGGGCATGCTTTATATTTTAGTCATGCATTCCAATTTAATTTTTTAGTTCTTTATTATAGGATATGGTAGTTCAGGATGGCTAGCTCCCGAGCAAATTCAACATGGCTGTCAGACACGGGCAGTAGATTTATTTACTTTAGGTTGTGTGCTTTTCTTCTGTGTTACGGGAGGGAAACACCCATTTGGTGATAGATTTGAGCGAGATATCAATATAACAAAGAATAATGTTGATCTATTTTTAGTGGAGCATCTTCCAGAGGCTATGGATCTTTTTTCTCGTTTGTTGAATCCTAATTCTGAACTAAGGTATGATACTTCTTCTAAAATTTGTTGTTAGTTTTTTTATTCTTTATTTTTATCTTTGGTAATGAATTAAAATACTTAAAATAGGCCAAAAGCCAATGAAGTATATCATCATCCATTCCTGTGGGACGTTAGGATGCGACTTTCGTTTCTTAGTGATGCTAGCGATATTATAGAATCAGAGGACAAAGAAGGTGATTCTGATATTTTAAAGGCAATTGAGGAGATTGCACCGACAGCTTTAGGATGCAAGTGGGATGAGAAATTAGAAGTTGCATTTATCGAGAACATTGGACGATATAGACGATACAAGTATGACAGTGTTCGCGACTTGCTTAGGGTAATTCGGAACAAACTAAATCATTATAGAGATCTTCCCGAGGAAATTCAGGTGCGACCTTGTATCTCCTTTTAGGTGCTTTCTTTACAAAACTTATGTATAACTGGGTTTTTATTTTTTGGCTTTGTTGCAGACATTACTCGGATCTGTCCCAAGTGGATTTTATCATTACTTTGCTAGTAGGTTTCCCAAAGTCTTGATTGAAGTCTACAAAATAATGTACAAATTCTGTGTGGGAGATGAAGAGGATCACAGACTTGTGTTCAACAAAAAGAAAGAGCGCGAGTTCATAAAAAAGTACTTCACATGGGTAGTATAACATTGTTGTAAATGAGTTCATCAATCTGTAAAAAATGTAATGTGCTCTTGTATTGTATAATTGATATTAATATCCGATGATGTCACCAAATTTGGAGTAAATTTCAAGCATCAACAGTAGTCTGGTAGGTCTACTGGTGCTGTTAACATCTACAATAAATGTACAAAGTTATCTTATTGTGTGTTGTTCTTATCTATCCCTTGTGCTATCAAATGTAGAATTAACAACGATTATTGTTTGTTGAACAGGCCATTGAGGCCTGCAGATGGACAAGAAACTTGAACATATTATTTTAATTAGTTTTGAATTTTGTGCATTCGAGATAACAGAAATATTGCTGCTAGTATGCTCTGTCAAGTTGATGGTCACTGTGTTGTTCTTTGTTGATATATAACATAATCTGATTGTATATATATATGCAAGGTAATGTTGTGATGAATTATGTTGTATACTGTATGGGGTTCCAAAGGAATAAGTGCAGGTACAAAGGAGGCAAGCAAGGCATCAATGAAGTGATTTCCATTATTTACGGATAGGCTAATGCTTTTTTGACATCTTTTCACATGCCTTCCTATTGCCAGAGGAGCGTGTTGGAATGTCCGTTACATCTAGGTGGCTGCATCAGGTCATACATTTTATTATACATGTGGATGGCAGTTTTAGAAAGGACAGTTCTTTAGTAAGTTGGGCATTTATACTTTATATAGGCTTTGGAGCCACTAATCGTATTTCAAGTCAGGTACCTGAATTGGAAGCTATCGGCTATACGGTGAAGAAGTATGTTCAAGACAATGAATGACCTTAATTCAGGGCTTATTTACTCACTGTGCTGTTTTGGTGGCAACATTTGGCTCAAATATAGACAATATTGAGTACTAACTTTTGGGGGGTAGGTTATATGACCGAGTTAAAATTGTGTGCTTTAGATTAGATATAATGTAAGTTTTCTTTGGTGTTGTTGATCGATTAATCTTTTGGCAAATAAGTTGGCAAAATTAGTGAGTTTGAAGCGTCAATTTTTTGACAACATTAGCGTAAGTATTATACTTGAGAGCCTCTGCCAACCCTTTTTGTTACGTTATTGTAAAACTACATTGTTTTGTGGAAAGAAAAGGGGGACAATGTTGTGATCATCTTATGTAAAATGTAATAACCTTTTATTATTTAATCTTGTTCTGTTTTTTTTTGTTAATGTTTTTTTAACTTTAAAACAAAAAGAAGGCCTAACGGTGGGGTCCGCTCTCCTATATCCCCATTATAGAGAAAAGGAGGCGGGAGAGCCCGAGCGGCTCCTTTCAAGCGCTCCTAGAAATGGCGCTATGCAAATCTCTATCGTTCGTTCCCCCAACTTCCGATCTCCACCGTCCGTTCCCCTCCGTCCCCACCATCTCCACCGTCCGATGCTCCGCCGTCGCCGGCGACCGGCCGCCGGTGGCCCAGTCCATCACCGCCTTCGCCCCGGCCACCGTCGCCAACCTCGGCCCCGGCTTCGACGTCCTCGGCTGCGCCGTTGATGGCCTCGGCGACGAGGTCACCGCCCGCGTCGACCCCGCCGTCGCCCCCGGCGCCGTCTCCATATCCTCCATCTCAGGTTCCGGCAAGCTCTCCCTCGACCCCGCCCGCAACTGCGCCGGCATCGCTTCCGCCGCCGTCATGCGTACGCTCGCCGTCCGCTCCGTTGGCCTCTCCCTCACCCTGCACAAGGGCCTCCCCCTTGGCTCCGGCCTCGGCTCCAGCGCCGCCGCCGCTGCCGTCGCCGTGAACGGGATCTTCGGCGCGCCGCTGCCGGAGTCGGACCTCGTCCTGGCCGGGCTGGAGTCGGAGGCGAGGGTTTCCGGGTTCCACGCCGACAACATCGCGCCGGCGATCCTTGGTGGGTTCGTGCTTATCCGCTCCTACGACCCGCTCCAGCTACTCCCCTTGGAGTTCCCGGCGGGGAAGGAGCTCGTGTTCGTGCTGGTCTCGCCGGAGTTCGAAGCGCCGACGAAGAAGATGCGGGCGGCGCTGCCGGCGGAGGTGGGGATGAAGGACCTCGCCTCGAATTGGAGTCAGGTGGCGGCGCTGGTGAAGGCGATCATAGAGGGGGACGCGGCGCTGCTGGGGTCGGCCATGTCGTCGGACGTGGTGGTGGAGCCTCGGCGGATCGGGCTCATCCCGGGGATGGAGGAGGTGAAGGTGGCGGCGTTGGCCGCCGGCGCGTACGGGTGCACTATCAGTGGGGCGGGGCCGACGGCGGTGGCGGTTACCGACGATGAGGGGAAGGGGACGGCGATCGCGGACAGGATGAGGACCGCGTTCATGTCGGCCGGGCGGTTGAAATCATCGGCAACTGTGACGAGGCTCGATCGGGTTGGTGCAAGGGTGATTAGTGGTTGATTTGCTGATCATAAAGGTGCCGTTTTGTTTTGAGCATTCTCATTATTACAGTCCTTTGAACCTAGGATTGATAAGATCGAGAATAAAAGTGATCATGTATTGATTTGAGGATTGAATTAAGATTGAGATTGGTCCGCGAATTAGTGGTAGTAAGTATAGGGATGATTTGGTTTGTCTCTTAGAGAGAATTTGTTGCATTTTCTGATCAGCCTTCTTTTCATCTTCAGGTGATTAGGGTCACATTTAACTTGTTTTGGAGCTGCCTGAATGTTTGCCTACTTACTATTCTCGATGGAGATTTAGCTTATTTCGGAGCTGCCTGAATGTTTGCCTACTTCTTACTTTTCTCGTTGGAGATTTAGCTTATTTCGGAGCTGCCTGAATGAATGTTTGCCTTCTTCTTACTATTCTCGATGGAGATTTAGCTTATTTCGGAGCTGCCTGAATGTTTGCCTTCTTCTTACTATTCTCGTTGGAGATTTAGCTTATTTGGGAGCTGCCCGAATGAATGTTTGCCTTCTTCTCACTATTCTCGTTGGAGATTGCATAAGGTGATTTTGTTTTCTTCAGTTTGGCAGCATTGTAGTTAATTTATATTTTTGTCGGAGATTGCATGTGGTGATTTTGTTTTGTCCAGTTTGGTAGAATTTTAATTAATTTATATTTTAAATATTGTAGATAATATTTAGTGTTGACAATATTTATTGTAATGACCAGACTTAAACTTGGGCTAAGTCATCTATTAACCGAAATTAAAAATTTATAATTTCTTTTTAGAATCTCAATCAGGTAAGTATTAAACGGAGAAGTAAATTTAGGGATATCATCACGTCACATTTATGCTATAAATGGTCACACCGATCAAAATGAACCCACTCTTACCTTGAATTGTTCGAGCTTGTCTTATTCTATGTTTTTTTCCCACGTCAAATCATAGATGAATAATTTGCTATATCTTGAACAATCTGCATCTCATGCCAGAGCACTATGATTCCTAATTATAATTATCTGTGAACTAGGCATTGATCTTAATATGGGGATGTGGATTTGAAAATAGAAATAAACTATGGTTTAAAATTTTATGCGTGGAAGGAGTATTCTTTATTGTCAATGTGGATTTTTTAAAAAAAAGTTGTATCAGTTCATGGGAACGAGTCATTTCAGAGCCATATGAGTTCCTGATTTGCTGCAAATGTCTAGCATTGGAGCACTTGAGATTTGAGGATGAGCTGTTACCATGAGAATAGGTTTAAATGCTGTGATGAGCGAGGTTATGTTAATTGCTGGTAGGTGGTTTCACCTCCATTGAGTTTGAAAAGGTGCCATCCCTGATAAAACTCACTGTGGGCTAGAGAGATGGACCTTCTTCAGAGAGATGTCGCTTTTACAGGATGTTACATTTTACTGCTTTTTCTGCAAGGATCAAATTCAGATTCGGAAACGGCGGCAACAGGGAATAATGCTATATGCTGATTTCTGTCGTTTGGTTTACCATCTCACTATTATTTCAATCTCTTACGGATTCATTGGGCTGATGGAAGCAAAAAAAAGTACTTTCCAGCAATTTTAACTGTGAAACACTGTTCATGGAGACAGCATACGTTTTTGTGTGTGTTATATTGTCAGCTTTTAATTAAGTTGTACACCCAACATGTTATTGCCGATGATACCTCACCGTATCTGTGTCTCCTCTATAGCTTTTAATTAAGTACCCACGGGAATGTTTCTCATCGATTTGCTCATTCAACGTTTAAACGATCAATCTGTAATACAAAATTCGTGGCTGATTTACCCGAGCTTGTTCATAATGTGTTCGTTAACTCATATATTTTGCGTTAACTAGTTGCCTGTAGCAGATGAAGGGCTACTTCTTTGGGGGGACATCCGGTAATGATAAAAGCTCACCGAGTATGCTATTCCTCGTTTCGGAAATTGATCCAAAAGGCCCTATTGACAGGCGATTCTATTTTGGAATCGCTTCTCTGTTTTTTGGGCTGAAGGGTAATTGATCTTTTGATTTGCAAATTCGCAAATCTGACTCGTTCAGCTGATAATAAAGAGAAGAGAAAGAAATTAAGTAGGAATTCTTTTATCCCATTCGGTTATAATTATCCATGATTGTTTGTCTCTAGCATGACCACTTGGATGAAATGTACAGGAAAATTGGACAAATGGCTAATATTACTTAAAAGATTTTCGTTGGCTGACAGGCAATGTGACTGGTATTCTTGTGATTGGTTTAATTGATATTTTTTACTGTTCATATTTTAGATTGGGCTCATCCCTGTAATAAGGATGGTATAGTAATAGCAATCGAGTGAACCGAATTATAAACATAAAAAATTAAGAACTATTGTCAGGGAGGCTCTTAGGAGGGATACTTGTGACAATTTGACAGTCGTGGTACATTTCTCCCTTGATCCCCCTCCGCGGATAGAGGTTCCTACATTTCTGGTGAGGAGAAGCATATCTGCCGAAGGACTGAATTTTCCGCAGGGAGTTCTGGATGGTAGTTCTTGAGCTGCAGGTGTTTTTCGCGCAGTATATAAAATTATTTCGGCATGCTCATTCCCAGCTTTGCATCTGATACTCCTGTATAATTTGTACACAGGAGATGTTTCCCTTTCATCAGCATTGTATATCCAAGCGATTTAACTATTTCTAATTAGGCATTATTTGTTTTAGTTGCAGCTCCATGAATAGCATTTTGGGTGCAATTTTAACCATCTACTCTGATTTTTTTGACACATGTAAATTGTTGTCGTCTTCTCATGTAAATCTGCTGATGTTAAAATAATAAAATGTTGGTAGGCTTTGTATCACGTGAAGAATGCATCCTCATAGTTATTTTCCTAAACTGCAGTGTTAGAGTCCATTTATTTATTCAGGAATATTCAAGATAGCCAGCCTTCTTAATGGTTGAAATAATCTTATGTAATGGAAGTTTTTGAACCAGACATGAAAATTCTGGTGTCAAACTTTGCATGCCGTTATGCCATAACAATCATCTGATTTTGAGAACGCCGAGTGTAACGAACCTTATCTTAAAGAGTTGATCAATGCCTCTCTGAACTACATAGAATTGAATAAGCCAGTGTAAATGAGAAAACATTCAGAGAAAAGAGCCCTGAGAAACATAAAACACCACAGAAAACAATTATAAGATCAAGAGATCAGTCAATGGACAATTCATACGGATAAGAAATTCCTTGACTTGCATATTCCAGCTAAGATGAATAATGCTCCCATCGTCCATTGTACCTTGTCGTCTTGGGAATTATAAGTAGAATCATCATATGTAAAGGGCCGTATTTATTAGCCAAGGAAGTCCTGTAGGCAGCTGAACTTTTACCAATACTTCAAACTGTTTCAACTGCAAGTGAATCGGTAAGTCTAATATACATTGTTAAAATAAATTAACAACATGAAAATATTTTACTGTTAATATATGGTGAATGAAATTACACTTATCAGTGAATTTAAATTGTAAATCTGGTATGAATCTTTTCTATCCTTTATATTTTTGGCCTACAAATTTATGAATCAGATTTATATAAGCAGGAAGCCTATAATTTAATCAGAGGACTTGTAGTATTTTTGAAAATAAACTGTGAATTGTATAAAAAATATGTAAATATAATTTATTTTTTAAAAATTAATTTCACTGAGAAGATTCACCATCCAAATTTACATGTCCAATTAGCATTGCCAGCTTCACTAGCCCCCTGAAATAAAAACAAATTAACAACTCCGAAGATCACCATGTCAAGCACAATCGACTGTCTATAATCTCTCAATCTCTTTTGGAGATAAAAAAGTATGAAGCATTTCATGTTCCAAATCTCCGCATTCAAGAATTCTTTTCAAATATGAATCAACTTTCTTCCTGTGTTGATAGCTGACCACTAATTCATCTCCATAAAACTACATTTTTCTTGTCTTCTGTTTATCTACAAGAAGAAAAAATGCAATTATGCCACGTGCCTTCATGTAACAAGTCATGAAGCTCCGGAGATAAGGAGTATACATTTTCCAAATTCACTTTTCCTTCATGGTAAATGGACACTATCCACGGACCACCCAGTGCAACCATGGCAGGACTGAATTAAAAGATAAGCCAAAAATGGATTTTCAGTCCAGTCTCGTCATACCCATTTTGGGTAGCAGCTACCAAGCACTCTCACTGAGTTTGCAAACTCCTGCAAGCCAATATCAGTCAGAAGGAATTATAAACATCACTCGTCAAAAGCATGTCATGTCATTAAAGAATAGGGACAACTAATGGTAGTTAGATATCTTACCTTCAGATTTCTGAGAGCGTTTTGAGCGACTGGATCAGCCATTGATGCATCAAAATCAACATAGAAAAGGTACTCTGAGTATCTACAAAGATGCAAGAAAGATAAATTGGACTTAGTGACATAGCCAACATAATGTTTTTAAATAGCGACTAATGAATTGTCCGTTAGGAATACTAATCACATGCTTTTACACTTGCCTTAGCAATTCATCATTATTGCCAGTCTGCTTCCGCTTTTGTCTTTTCCATAGAGGTCGGCTTTCAATCTGGCAGTAAAATGAATATAGAACATATAAGCTCTTTTCAAGAGAACCACAACAAGAAAAAAGCATTTTGACCTCGCATGACAAAAGAATATTATACCTTTGTGATATTGATTTGACGTGATGAAAAGACTGCCACGGCCTTCAAAACAGCATGAGGACCCTCATCTAGACAAAATACTATGCTTGTCTACAAATGATAAATCAGAGAATCGGTAAGAAGACTATTGAAAGCAGAGGTCTTCTAAGAAAACAAACTAAAATTTGATTTGCTGTATACAATAGCTTAGATAAGGTGGGACAGTTTAGCTAGTCATACTGTTTATATACCATCACTTTCATAGTCATCACAATGACCTTCACCTTCGCTCATATAAACTCTGATCAACATGGATTTCATACTTAGCAACTAATTATTGATTCATTACGGAAAACAAGGTAACAAGTTTTAGGCCAACGACATCCCTCCAAAGAGGAAGATTCAAAAGCAGTCACCATATAAATTTTCAACTTCCAGTTTACCACAATCATTATTTTTAGTTGATCTTAAGTTCCCTGTCTAAACTCAAACTGACTATTGAAAGGTATCCTTGTCAATTCACTTATAGTCATGATTTATGAGTTCTATTTTGTCTACCACCAATGAGATTCAATTGGCTGTCATCTCTAACACAAGTACCTCATACACAAGAATCTTGAGTATAAGTTAAGACCTTGAATGGCTTGTCAGTGCCAGGAACAATGGGTTCTCTTGCAAGCACCAAAAAGCGAGTAGTATTATCATGCTCATCCTACAGAAAGATATTCAGGATGCAACATTAAGACACATTCATAAATATAAGAAGCCATTAAGTATGGTTGAATCAGTACAAACTTGTATATCATGTGCAAGATTGTTCAATCCATAGATTTCAGCAGCATGGGAACTAGCAATAGCACCCACCTCCAGGAACTTCTGGGCAGCAATGAACTACATGTAGTCACAGTATCAAAATTTGCATCCACAAGCCATACATTCTCTTCTAAATTTGCATCCACAAAAACTTCCAAGCTATCAAGAGAAAAAATAAAGGAAGATCACATTAAAACAAACCTCTAACTTCATAAGCATTTTACCTGTGCCGCAATAGCTGAATCATGAACAGTTTCTCTAATGACACCCAACTTCATTAGTACATTTTCGCATTGTGCTAATGCCTGATTAAAAGACAGAATTACCTCCATTGAAATACAACAACAAGAATAAAAATACAACCATAAGGCAAACTGAAATGAAAAAAAACACATAAGAATGAACAAGAGTGGAACTTTAAAAGGAGTAAATAAAAAACCTACATGAGGATGGCTGAGCACTCGTTTCAGGTCAGCAGTTTCCACGCCATGATTTGCAAGCAAACAGTAGCGCACTTCATAATACACCTCACCCACAACTTGAAGTTTATGATGAAGTAAGAGATCATAGTTACGATGGATACTTCCTCCAAGTGAATTTTCAATGGGCAAAACTGCGCGATCTGCAAGCCACCTTTCAACAGCCTAGAAGTAAAGGCCAGAGTATTAGATAGTAACAAAAATTGTCAATAAAAAGATTTAACAGCGTTCCACTTGGTTAAGCAACTAGTCAACACGGATGTGAAGATTCCCCAAAACTTGAATTGAATATGCATATGGCTATTAATGGTACATTGCACCACTGTCATACTTAAATCTGAGGAGACAAAAGAGACTACACATTTACTTTACCACAAAAAAATAGTAAAAGAACAAGGCTTCCTCAAATGAATACCAAATAATCAGTACGGAGATTTTGAAATGTCACTTTTTAATATACTAAACAAACAACCAATATTAACTATGTAACACTGGCGTAAGGGCATTTACTTCAAAAACAAAAAACACTGGTATTTAAATTATTATATTTGATTAACCTTACAACTATTATATCTAACATTAAGAATCTCGATCTAGAGGCCCAATTTCTAATCCCAATAAGGATTTCTTCTCAATTAAACCAAAACCATGACAAGCCACTGGTACCACAAAATATTTGGACTTGAAAACAGAGAAAGAAAAACTAAAACTGGCAAGGAAAAAGGAACCCTGTCGTTAGAACAGACAAGTAAAAGAAACTCACATCAAAAGCATATTGGAATTGCTCATATGGAATAGTTTCACAATTTGCATAAGCTTTCTCTGCTACATCCTCACTGAAAGCACCAGGAGCACCCTGAAATACGAATTAACAGATCTCATAAAAAAACTTAATAAAATACAATATAGGCAAAAAGTTTGTCTAATATCATACCTGATAAGCAACACGTAGACGAGACCCTTGATTGAGTGAAATTGGTATATCAAGTGGGGATGAATTTCCTGCAAAAGTAATTTGATAACCACCATAAGAACAAGAAAGTACATAATTAGAACTCACTTTAGTTTTTTTTTTTTCTGAATGGTTTTTGGTTCTACCCAACTAAAACCGATTCAACAAATAAAATAATATGTGAAGTTGATCGTTGGTTCTTCCCATCAACATACAGACACCCAACATGTAGAACTCATGTTTGTATGGCAAATAAATAGAAAAACTACATAACACCTGTATCCTCATGATTTTGAAGACCAGCCGGCATCAGTTCATCAGTATCTTCAACAACATCATCATGTTGTTGAACTGCATCATCACCGTGGTTGAAATTCAGCCGACCCAAGCCGCCGTGGCACCCCGCCACCGCCTTCTGTCT
>JAVDBV010040806.1:0-29255 GCA_032619315.1 Piper longum
ATATATATATATATATATTGAGGAAAAGCTTGGGTTTGTATGAAACTGAGTTAAATCAGCTGATTAGGCCGGCTCAAATTGATTCTCACAACCACCACAATTTCTTTTTGTTTCTAAAGTCATTTGAACTTTGATCCACTGATTGTGGATCAATATGCTACAGAGAGCCCAGCTCAAAATTGCTCCATGCATGGATACCCTTCTATTTTTTTTGTTCGCTGCTGCCGAACTGATTAATTTAAAAACTCGATCACAACTTAGACAATAATCCAGTGAGTATATCTAATCTCTTGATATTTTACTTTAGCATTTTACATTTGATACAGCCACTTGTTTGGCGCTCTTTATACCACATTATATATATTGATGACCAGCAAAGGCCGTTGTAATTTGGTATGCTTTACTTTGGTGGTCAACAAGTTTTCCGAATTAAGGACCATAGTTAGTAGTTAATCACTCGGCCAGCTCATGTTGGCCATCCATATTGCTTTAAGGCCCACAAATATCTCTCCCCACAAAGGTTTCATAAACTAGGTATCCCAAAAGTTAAAAGTTATTATTTAAGGATAATGTTCCATCAACTTTAAATAACATGGGATTTATTAATTAAACTCCTATGTTGATCAGCACCTGGAACACTAATTATATATAAATAAATATGATTAATTAATTAATTAGAAATGAATGGTTACGGGGTCTTATGGATGGATTTCCCTTTGATCTATGTCATCACCATTCCTGACTTTCAATGTCAGCCGTCCAATTTTTATTTGTATATATATATATATATATATATATATATATATATTCATCCCGTACGAACCGATCCAGTCGGTCCGAGCTCTCATTAATTAATTTGCTAACCTTATAGCCGCCGTACAAGGGGCCTGCATAATGAAAAGATAGATGGCCAGACCGGATTAACCTAAGCCAAACCTTAATGTGAAAGGCCTTGAAGACCAACCGACAAATTAAGGCGATCCGGACAGTACCGAGTCACCTGGCCACCGCGAAGTTGAACCACGCCATGTGGTTCCTCGCTGGCCTTTCTTCTTCGTCTGGTCCATATAACCCTTCCCCTTCCTGGCTTCCCACACCATTCTTCTTCTTTCTTACGTGTATATGCCATAGATGCAAAATATACAGCGGACGCTTCATGATTTCAGATATCTTGTCTGCCTCGACCCTCATATAATTTTTGTATGCAATTATTTTTATCAATCATTGGTGTTCAGTCGATTATCAGTGCCTTGATTGAGCTATTTATTTATTTTAGTGTCGCTGTGACTGACGCAAGGGGGAGGGAGGAATTAAGAAGATGGCTCGCAGGGCCGTGTGTATTATGGAAATTAATAGTCGGGGATGCCAATTCGAACTTGATCATCAGAGGGGGTGAAAATGTCCAACTCTAATTAATCAAGAGACGTGAATGCCTGTTCTATGTATGCGTGCATAAAAATGTAAGCTTCGCTTTCATTATTGATCCTTGGGGAAGCTAAGCAGGTCTTGACAATGAGCTGGTCCAGTTTGATTGAGCTGTCAATCTAACAAACACTCAAAGTGTTAAGTAATTGAACATTAGAAATGCGTGTGTATCGTTGAAAAACAGGACTGCTCAGCTAATATCTTGGCAGAGAAGAGAGTTGATTCCAACATGTTATAACATCACGGGTTAGCGCGCTGACTAATTAATTTTAACTTTTAAGCCCATTATAATATTCTTAGACGACAAATATCTTTTTTTCTGAAATGAAATATATGTTATTATTTATAAGTAATATGTTACTCTAATCACAATTAATTACAACTGCAAATCTATGCATGAGTGGCCTTTATTTGTATAATTTTTTGATCATTCTTATAAATAAACCATATTGTGTGCGATCAACCACCAATAATATGCATCCGTTTTCTCTCGTATCAATAAACTCAGATTTGTCATCTACTACGAAAATAAGCAAATTGTCTTTGCATAAAGAGTAACATATAAATGCGGAAATATTGATTGAAGCGATTTTCGTCTTTTTTCCACAATTAAGTGCTGTTCTTCAATCACTTGATAACGTTGATCCTGCTAGGTTTCCCATCCGATGACATCATTGAACGCCACAAAAAATATCACGATGATTAAAAAATTGTTATGTTTTTGTGAGTAAGCTAGCGCCCACGAACATGCCCGTATACACACCAAATCCGATTAATAAGGTTGACATTTTTAATAATAAATGAAAAAATTTGTCCGATAAACGTTGTTCAATGGCACAGCCGTACGACGAGAAAACCTTACGAATTATTAAATGTCAATCATTCCACAACCATATTCGATTTTATTTTATTTTAATTTTTAATCATATTTTAGTTAGAATACAAGTACTTCTGGTTCTGGGCCTAAGCAATCCGACATCATGCAAACTCCCCATTTTAAAAATGATTTACAAATTAAAACAGAAATCTCACGAGAGCAGGGCAAAATAAAAACTCTGCAAAAGGGGCCCAGTCACGTGTACCCAACGTGGAAATATCCACGTGGCATGAGGCAACGTTCCCGGCTTCCTGACAACCCATAGTGTTCTGAGTCAGCACTCACACAACCCCCCACCATAGTTTGTGGAGATTTTGGTTTTTACCAGCACCGGCGGTGCCCGACATTAATTAATCAGAGTAATTATAAAATATTATATCACTACTCTTTTTTATCGAGTTTCCCCCGTCCATTTACCTCGAAAATTTTAATTTTTAATTTTTTAATTTTTTTATTATCATATTAATAATTAATATTTTATATATTAATATATAATTTTGTTATTTTTTATATAAATTTAATAAAGTGACTTCTGAAATTTTATTCATATTCTTATATATAAAAAAATTCTATTAATATTAAATAAAATATTTTCTTAAGAGTTTTTAAGTATATTTGACTCATAAAAAAAAGAGTTTGAAATTTTTTTAATCATCTCAAATTGAAGTTGGAGTCGTAATTCAGAGCATAAAATTAATTTAATTTTTTTAAGTATATATTATTTTTTTAATTCCTTATATATTATATTCTCAAGAGTTATCTTTTAGATTATATTATTAGTATGATTTAAGTTAAAAAAAATTTTTCAAAACATTTGATACTTAATTATAAGATATTTTTTAATACAAATTAATTGAGTAGGTTAATTTTTTTCTCTAAATTAAAAAGAAAATTCCCGTCTATTTATTTTATTTTATCTTAAAAAATATATATTTTTTTAATTACTTTTACTAGAACATCTATTTTCCAACACTTTCGAGGGTTAATTCACGTAACAAGTTGACAGAAAAAAAAGTAAACTACAAAGTCAGAGAATTACTCACTTCGTATCAAATATGAACGATGAAAAACAAAAAGCAAAAACTCCTGCTAGACCGTCTAATAAGTCTTTACTGCACACAATCAGTTGATGGGGGAGACGGGCAGTCAAGCTCGGTCGACACGAAGTTGAATTGAGTCGAAAGAGAGGCCGTCGCGACACGGGACAAGCCTCCCACTCAGACCGCATTAAACCCACCCCCAGGAAAAAGAAAGAAAAAACAGCATTAAAGACGAGAGGTGGCGGATTAAAGTAAGCAGGTGAACCCAGAGCCTAGGCCGAACCGCCACTCTGATTGGACCGACCAGGTACCATTTTTTAAGCGGCACAGAGCAAGGACGTGCCCCCTCTTGCAAGTATAAAAGGGACCCCGAATGCCCCCTTCCCTCCCCCATCCGATCAGTGTGTATCGTGCCACCTTTGATCTTCTGTGTGTCTTTTAAGAGCTCCTCCTCCTCCTCCTCCTCTTCGTCTGTTCTTGAGCTTGAAGGTTTCGACAAGGTAATTTATGGTTCAATTTATCTACTTCTGTTGTAAGATTTGTAGCACTCGGTTTGGACGGAGGATGCGCAATATTGCCGCATGGCGGAGCTGTGCACAAGTTGGTTGAACTATGCCTATGCCATGGTCGACGCAGTGCTATATAAATCTTGGATCTGATCTATCTTCCGTTAGCGAGATCATCACTTGAAAATGGGGTCTATTATGAAAACTGAATGGGCTGTAACTCGTAAAATGCAAAATTGATGGCCGACATTTGATCTACTCTTTTTAATTGACCCACCCACCCAAACAAGATTTGCAGGTGATGGGGATGTTTTGTTGTTCAGTATAGCTTTTTTCACTTGTCCGTGCAATACGATCTTCCCCTGTGCCCGCCCCCTCCTTTTTGGCACCCTTTTTGTGACCTGTAAAACTCACTCCTTTTTCCTGATTATTTCATCAATTATCCATGATCCAGATTTCCCATCTCCACCGAAAAAATTTAATAAATTAAGTGTTCTGCATGATCCGTTTATCCAATTCAGAAGCCACTCCACCTCCCAACCATAAGGATTTCATTATTTTTTAAAAAAACAAATTAATCAGAATATTTGGAAAATATCTGAATTTTGTTGCATATATAAAAGTCTAGTTTGCTTGTATTAATTTTCCGGCCGGCCGCCGGCTGCGTGAATAGACTGACGTTTAAAAAAAATGAACACGGCGGCCGCAACCCGGGCATCATTTCTGGCGCACCTAGTCGGCCTACCCAGGCCCCGCCACCGTCTTACCCGCCACTGCGGCTGCCGCCTACCTCCCCCTACACACGCCACCCCTCGTCGCCGGCGGCCACCGCCGCCGGTCTATCATCTTTCTCCTGTCTTGACGGTAACTAACAACGAGGTGGTGGAGCGGAGTGGGATTTTTGGTTGTCAGTTGAACTTGTCTAAATCGCTTGGTTGGTGTCTTTGTTGGTGGAGCAGGGTAAGATGACGGTGACACCGAAGATCTCCATCAGCGACGGCGACCTCGTCGTCCACGGCAAGACCATCCTCACCGGAGTGCCGGACAACATCGTGCTCACTCCCGGCTCCGGCGTCGGCCTCGTCGCCGGCACCTTCATCGGCGCCACCGCCTGTGAGAGCAAGAGCATCCATGTCTTCCCCATGGGCACCTTAGAGTCAGTACTCCTTTCCCGTACAAAGCTTCCATCTTTTGGACGAAAATCGACGATTCTTATTTGTTTTGTGGAATCAAAATTGCAGGGATTCGAGGTTCATGTGCTTGTTCAGATTCAAGCTATGGTGGATGACGCAGAGGATGGGGACCTGCGGGAAGCACATCCCGCTGGAAACCCAGTTCATGCTCATCGAGAGCAAGCACGGCGCTGACCAAGTCGACGTCGACGTAGACGACGCCGACCAAGAGGAGGGCGGGCAGACCATCTACACCGCCATCCTGCCCCTCCTCGAGGGCCAGTTCCGGGCCGTGCTGCAGGGCAACGAGAAGAACGAGGTCGAGATATGCCTTGAGAGTGGTGAGTAGCTACACCCAATCCATATATATCAGCTACGCTTTTTATCATCCCGGAGGTGGTGGCGCTGGCGCTGGCGTTGGCGGCTACATTGGTGGTGGTGGTGGGGATTGGTCGTCGCCGGTGGTAGATCAAGAGGTGTTTGATGAAATGGGTCAGTGGGATTTCGGAGAGACCGGCGTGAACCTATGACCCAAAAAATATGATGTTTTAGGAATTTTCGCTCTATTGGTAGTTGTGGAAGAGAAAAAAGTGAGCAAAGAACACAAAAGAACCGAAACGACTTTTGGTTTGTTTCTTGTTGTGGTTGGTTTTGCAGGGGATTCCGCGGTTGTGACTAACCAAGGGCGTCACATGGTTTACATGCACGCTGGAACCGACCCCTTTGAAGTCATCACCCAAGCTGTCAAGTGAGTTGAATCTTCCGTTTTAGGCTTCCCTTTTTGTTTTTACTTCGAAATTATGATACTTCCTGCATGCATGTAATCGACTTAATCATATATATATATATGAAGTTCAGGATTTTTTAGCTGCATGGTTAACTTTCTTCAGATATGGACTGGGGTATTTATGCGTTCTTTCTAGTTGATCAAATATGTTTTGTGTGTGTGTGTGCGAGTGTGTTTTATTTTTTTGTGGTGCTTAATTCTAGTGTTTTATTAAAGACATCGTACGTCCAAAGAGATTGGGGTTTTTTTTTCGAAGGCCAAAAAATTTCGTTTTCTTTTGAGAATTTTTATTTTTGGCGGCCTAATATTGTCTTGTGTGGATCCAATTTTCGGTAGCCTTGACCGATCTCTGTTGCTTGGTGAAACAGGGCTGTCGAGAAGCACATGCAAACTTTCCTCCACCGAGAAAAGAAAAAGGTTCGAAGTGTCTGAAGTTATGGTTGACGTAAATGCTTGGAGAGTACAAATTGTGTGGTTACATATTGACGTTTGTTTGTTTGCTCAACTGCAGCTGCCTTCTTTTATTGACTGGTTTGGTTGGTGCACATGGGATGCTTTTTACACTGATGTTACTGCGGAGGGAGTGGACGCTGGCCTCAGGAGGTAAAATTTAGCTGTAGTTGTTTTTCTTTTTCCTTTACAGAATTTTTACACGAACCTTTTCTAGGCTCTTCCTCACATTTCTACTGCGTATCCTTACTATCTTACTGGGTATTTGACTTGTATACTGCAGTTTGTCCGAAGGTGGGACACCTCCTCGCTTTCTGATCATTGATGATGGGTGGCAGCAGATTGGCAGTGAAGTTAGTAAAGACGAAAACTGTGTTGTTCAAGAGGGAGCCCAGTAAGATCATTTAGCCCTTTCGTATGCATCACCGACTGAAGAGTCTTCATGTCTTCCATAATCCGGCCTTTCAAAAAAATATAAATAAAATAAATTATTTCGGTTGGTGAAACTTGAACAACAAGGTTATCTAACTTTGGTTCCTAACTGTTAGGTTTGCAAATCGGCTTACTGGCATAAAAGAGAATTTTAAATTCCAGAAGAATGGCAAAAATGACCAAGTGCCAGGCCTAAAGGTTGTTGTGGATGAGGCCAAACAAAACCACGACGTCAAGTATGTTATGCGATCCTATATAGTCTCTAAAATGCTACGTCCTTGTACTAATTTGACATGCTATCGAAGATGTCTAAGCCGAAGCTCATTAATACCATGAATTACAAAGGTTTAACGTAATCTGGCTTTGGTCGAACAGGTATGTGTACGTATGGCATGCCCTTGCTGGCTACTGGGGTGGGGTGAAGCCACAAGCTTCAGGCATGGAGCACTACGACAGTGCGTTGGCATATCCAGTTCAGTCCCCTGGAGTGATGGGCAATCAGCCAGACATCGTCATGGACAGTCTGGCTGTCCATGGCCTCGGCCTGGTCCATCCAAAGAAGGTCTTCAATTTCTACAATGAGCTGCATGCTTACCTTGCTTCTTGTGGGGTGGACGGTGTCAAGGTCGACGTCCAGAACATCATTGAGACACTTGGTGCTGGCCATGGTGGTCGTGTTGCACTTACTCGAGCTTACCATCAGGCGCTTGAAGCCTCCATTGCAAGAAACTTTCCAGACAATGGATGCATTGCTTGCATGTGTCATAACACAGATGGCATGTACAGGTGAGTTTATTTATGAAGTATTTCTAGATTCTCAATAACGATTCCTTTATTTTTACTGTTTTGAGAATTGCTGGATGTTAATGTTAGCCCATTTATTCTACAGTGCTAAGCAGACTGCCATTGTGAGAGCTTCAGATGACTTTTATCCAAGGGACCCTGCTTCCCACACCATCCACATCTCATCAGTTGCATATAACTCTATCTTCCTTGGAGAATTTATGCAGCCAGACTGGGATATGTTCCATGTAAGCTATGATGCATGTTATAGTAAGCGTTTTATCCATAAAATGTGGTTTACTTGACATGAGCTAGACATTTTGGTACAGAGCCTTCATCCGGCCGCTGATTACCATGCTGCTGCTCGATCTGTTGGTGGCTGCCCTATTTATGTCAGGTTGGGTGTGGTGACTCACTTTGGCGGAAAATATTGGATACTGTAGGATTTAGTAATTGAAATCATACTTCGTTGTTTACAGTGACAAGCCAGGAAACCATAATTTTGACCTATTGAAAAAGCTTGTGCTTCCAGACGGATCAGTTCTTCGTGCTCAACTGCCTGGCCGGCCAACCAGGGATTGCTTCTTTGCTGATCCTGCTCGGGATGGATTAAGGTATATTAATACTACAGTTTCTCTTTTTTTTACGTTTTTGGCAGTACTGATAGCTTGTATCTTTAAGATGAATTGGTTCAGTTGCTTAGGCTGGCATCTGGTTTTTTGCAGCTTGCTCAAGATATGGAATGTGAACAAATGCACAGGAGTGGTGGGTGTTTTCAATTGCCAGGGGGCTGGGTGGTGCAAAGTTGCCAAAAAGACTCGCATTCATGATGCTGCTCCTGGGACGCTTACTGGTTCTGTTCGTGCACGGGATGTGGACATCATCAGACAAGTTGCCGGTGAGGGATGGAATGGGCAAGTTGTTGTCTATTCATACAAATCAGGTGAGGTAGTCCGACTACCTCAGGGAGCTTCAATGCCTGTAACTCTTAAAGTTCTTGAATATGAGCTGTTCCACATTAGCCCTGTGAAGGTGAGTGTTAAATCAAGAAACACCGGACCTCAACTGTCATTAATACTTGGTAGGAAGTTCTGTATTTAGTATTTACACATTCATCTTCTCACCTTGTATGCTTGCTCAGGAACTTGCCGACAATATTTCTGTTGCACCAATTGGCCTGCTGGATATGTTCAACACTGGTGGAGCAGTGGAGCAATGTGACATCCAAATGGATTCTGGCAATGCAGAGTTATTCGATGGTGAGGTAGCCTCAGATGTTCCAGTGCCTCTCAGTGCCAACCAACCAGCATCCGCCATGGTCGCTCTCAGAGTCCGGGGTTGTGGCCGGTTTGGCTTCTACTCTTCTCAGCTGCCGGTCAAATGCTCTGTGGATGGTACCAAGGTGGAGTTCAGCTACAACCCAAACAATGGACTGGTGGCGTTCTCCATCCCAGTGCCAACAGAGGAGATGTATAGATGGTCTGTTGTCATACAAGTTTAAGGCGAGGAATGTAGAGGAATGTAGTGTCGCTTTAGGTGTTCGTTTGGTTTGTGTGATGTGGGGGGGAAATGGAGAGGAGTGGTGCAGAGCCGGTTATGGGTGCAGTGATTCTCCATGTATGGGTAGTGATTCAAAGTGGAGAGCGGGGGAGGCTGCAATCGTAGCAGCAAAAATAATGATGTTCTACTCAATGATGTAATTCAGTTGAGCGCCTAATTTTCTTTATTATCGTGATAAAATTAGTGGATGTTCTCTCCAGTATGCGTATGCTACGGTCTCCTCTAATTGCTTTGTCTAATTACATGCATTACGAAGGCCATGATGAATTATTGAGATGTACAAAATAACACGAGTAGCAAATTTGACAGACCTATCGCAGCAACTAGCTGGTAGATAATTGTATGCAATACGTATATGGGCGGGAGTTGTGAACAGTTGTTAAACGTGACCAAAGCACCCAGCAACCTCATCACGTTGCTATGCATACCATCACGACAAGCTGATTAATATTTTTTTTTTGCCCCAGGCAGGTAGGTGACTAAGATTTAAATGGGTTTTTGGGTTGAAGACGAAGAGACACCGGTAAGGTCGGGAAAGAGGACCGGAGAATGTAAGGAGGATGCAAGCAGGGTCCGATAGTTCTGCTTCTACCTTACAGTTGGCCAGCAAAGAGTCAAAAAGTGGATTTTAGTGAATCTTAGCAAAGGTCGGAGCAAGTGGTCCTTCGAAGTATCAGATTCGAAGAAAAAGGAATGTGGTCGTTTGAATCTCCTGTCCATGCTTTTGTTTCTCACACAGCAACAATTCACGAGCTACAACTGTTCACATAAATAAAGAGCATCTCATCCAAATGATCGTGGAATAAAAAGAGACGAATATTAAGCCCGATTGCAGCCAAGCTTCTCACATGCTGAAAGAATGTTGTTCCATGATACCACATCCAATCCGTCCATGGTCTTAAACGCAGAGAAAGCACAATCTACTCGTGCGAAACCACATCCAATCCGTCCCTTGTCTCATGGTTGAAACAACAGAAGATACAACTATGGAGAAAGTAATTGCACTTGGCTCAATCCCGCTGTGAAGCATTTCCAAGAAAGTATGGAAAGCAATCTCAATCATCCCATTGGAAAGTATGGAAAGCATTCCCAAGAAAGTAAGACCGAATTCCAGGCAACAACATCCGCTATGAAAGCAAAAGCTTGCAGGCATTGATCGTTCCAAATTCCAATCATGTGGGTTGACAACAGCATCGTAAGCAATTAAAAAACCCAGAACTGAGCAAACGAAACTTCTATCAGGATATGGAGGCCTCGGCAACGTTTGAAGTACTAGCACAACAGCAAGATGTTAAAGAGTTACGACCACTGGTTTTGCGCTGGTCAGATACCCATGACACCAACTCCATAGTTGCCATCACGCAACAAATTAACCGTTAACCATTGAAATAGGTTTTCCAATTGGAGTATGTTGGCTAAGGTTAGCAAAAGTTAATATTTTGTGTTTAAGGTACAAATACAGGGTTTTTTGCACTTTTCTTTCATTGCCAACCAGAACGGGTTTTTCATATCTTGGTTGAGTTAAAGTATAAATGAAAGAAAAGCATAGGCTAATAATGTTTCTTCGACCTAAAATTAATAATAATAGTGATTTTCTCGGATATAATTTGACTTCAAGACCTTAAGTTAATTCAACTATTTAATAAAAAGATTAGTAGCTTTCACTATTATTATAAATCGATTCATAAATGTAGTTGAAAAAGATAAACACTACGGCCACATTTGGCGTAAAATGGAGACACCTACTCATGTAGGGTCATAACATGATATTACATTACATGCTTATTCATGGCACTGATTGATTGATATAAAAACACCAATAATTAGTACTTAAAAGTCTTAAACAAACATTGTAGTCTTGAAAGTAGAGTGATTTATTAGCTAGGAAGATGCTCAAAGGACGCTGCCGGCCTTGATCACATACATGCTACATATTATATCAATCTCATGGAGCCTCCCCGTATAATGAATTCATTCATGCCTGATCAGAAGAAAATAATGGGTTGGGTAGTTGAGGTGGGCAGGATTTGAACTTGTCTCTGCATTGGCACAACTGATCAACCTCGTCGCAGTCGCAGTAGTCGCACCCGGGGTTGCATACATTGTATTCCAAGTCCCTGCACTCGCAATCGTAGGGCTTCCAAGGGTAGCAGACGCAGTTGTAACAAAACTGCAGACCATTACCAGCACTAGTCCTCCTTCCTTTAGTACTACTCCCCATTCCTTTTCATGATATATGTACATGCAAGAGAATAGAGTTAATAGAACCCATATATTAAACCGGTACATCTATCTATCTATCTATTTATTTATCTATAATATCTCATAATTAATAGTATATTAATTTTCCCAGCTTGTAATCGATGTAACTGATGTAATAGAAAAAAATGGCCTCGTATGTGTACCTTCAGATGATATTGGGAGTTTGAGGAGGCCGTCGACTGATCTGGCGGCGGAGCAAGTGGTTGTGGTAGTGAAGGCGGCCACAGCTATTACTATTAGGACGGCCGACAGCAGGAGGCTAACAAGCTCATGTGCTCTCTTCCTCGCCATATCAACTACCACACAAACGGATCGAGTTCTCAAAACAAACAAGGATCAGTTGGGTCGATCTTCTCTGCTCTCATATATGAGACGAGTGCTGATCAGCTGCTGCCAGCTGGTTTACCTTGTTCACATTTTTAGTGAAAAAACCTCATACATACCTATTATTGAACTATCACGTGCTCTCCAAAGTAATTTGTATTATTTCTGAGTCACAATTAATTTACATGTTATGGAATTGATGCATTATTATGTGCTGAATTGAAGAGACTTGTTGTGTCCAAGAGAAAATAGACGACGGTGGCCGTGGGAACGTCCGAACATGAGGTGGTGAGATTTAATACCTGCAAATGTGGGAAAGATTTATATATTAATAAAAAAATGCCATGTGATAAAAGGCAGTTGAAGGCAATTTATGCTATCATTTTTTAATAAATTAGCCAGCTAGATTATTAATTCTTAATTAATTCTCGTAATCCGCGTCTCTTACTTATCAACACATGCCATCCTCATTGGCCGGCAGGCAAAGAGGAGCATCCACATGCTGCCGACACCAAAATGTAATCTACGGTTTAGTTTATTAATTAATTACCCAATGTAAGTGACTAACAACGGCTAGCTAATTGGTTGCTCACAATCATTTTATATTCGGTTATATTTATTTTGAATTCAAGCTCGTTCATTTTATGCTCAAAAAATACTTACCTCAAAATTGATAGTTCGAACTAAAGAGCATTCAATTTGACTTAGCTTAAAATTTAAACTTGATGTATTCAAACTCGAAGAAAATATTTAGCTCGACTCAATTCATCAATATTATTAAAGCCATATTAAATTTATAGTGTTAGAAAAAAAATTTTAATTAAATATAAGTCGAGTACAAGTAAAGTACAAACATTCATTCGGCACGAACTCAACTTAAAAATATAGCAATTTAAATACGAACCAAGCCTAAATACTATAAAATTTGGATAAATTTGACTCAACCTATAATACATTAAAACTCGTGAGACACTTAAATATGTTTGCCAAAAATTATGTCAAATTTAAAAACTTCTCTTTTCAGCTCGATTCGACTCGTTTACACCCTTAAGTTGAAGTACACAATTCGTTGTTAAACAGGATGAGGTTTATGACATTCGATTTCTTTTCCTCTACGAGAAAAAATTGCTAGAATATTTAAAATCTTTGTTTACTCATAATTTTATTCCTATTGATTGGAAGTTGGAACTTCTTCAACCAGATGAGAATGTTCTTGATCATAAAGATCATTATTCCAAAATTAAGCTATATATATATAGAGAGAGAGAGAATTAAATGTTCACGTTTTGACTTTTCTTTTTTCTTTACTTTTCTGTATATAACCATAAGGTAAAATTATAGATAGTCACACTCTGACATAACTAAAATTTTCCTTTAATCTAAATTTGTCGCCAGCTGCTAGAACAAGCAATAGTTCCCAGGAGAAAAAGAGCGTCGAGGATAGTGATCCTGGTTATAACATTGTAGTTGTCTTTTGTAGACTTACAGCTTGCTAATTTGGTTCTTGTCTTCACCAAATCAAAGATTGCATCCAAAATTAAACCAGCCAGTTAAATCCATCTCACCGGAAAGTTGACAAAAAAACATTTCACCACCAAATAAAGCATTAATTCAGACATGAATAGATGCATTTACAACCTCAAGCTGCTATCTTTATCATTCCACAATCCTGCCAATCCTCTTTTCTCCTTTCTCTACCCTGAATGATAGAGGAAAAGAGTTAACGCCCCAATCAATTTTCCCAGAACTCTAAACGAAACATCTCTCATTTCACTCGGTTCCCAACTTCAAGGGAAATTCAACCTTGGTTCCTCTACAAATAAAATCAATGGGCGAGGGGTGACAAAAGAATCTTGTGAATACTGCAAAATAAGGCGTGATTTCCTGGCTAAACTTTGAACCTAATGATCAGTTATCTCTCTACCATCATTAGTAAGCTGTAAAGATCCATCCTTCATGAGTTTTAAGCTAAGACTATTAAACCGCTCCCTTGAGTACTGCCTTGATGCTTTCCTCCAATCAGTACCCGCCTTCATCATGGCAGCAAATTCCTCATAGCTTATTCGTCCATCCTTCACAATTCAGAATTAGCCAAAATGAGGATACAAGCTAAATGAATAGGTTTAACACTTCAAACAAATGCTCCAACAACTAAAATTTTTAACCAACCTTGTCGGTATCAACATCATGGATTATGGCATTTATAACATCTTCATTGTTAGCACCCATGTCATCAGCTAAACAATCTCGTAGCTCTTCAATCTCAATATAACCACTTTGGTTCTGGTCGAAATACATGAAAGCTTTATGCAGGTGATCATCATTACCAATCTTTCTAAGATGAACCGAAAGAGCCATAAATTCCCCATAATCCAGCAATCCATTTCCATCAACGTCAGCCTGCACAACCAAGTGACCAATTTAAAAATAATGCAGTGAGCACAGAAGGGGCGTCCAAACTTGAAGACCAATACCACAATGTGCAACTGACCATACAACATTAAACGCTTATAATTGTTTTTGCTCGGATTCATAGCAAATACATTTACAAGAGTTTCAAACTTTAAACAAGAACAGACTCATCAGTCCAATTAATTGATACTTGCACTATTTAATAATTTTTACTGACTTGATTGACAAAATTTTCTAACATGCCATTAAAGCCGATTTCCTAATTTGTCAGTACATGACATATAAGAGAAACACCTGCATTTACCATGGCCATAAAATGCAGTCACATCATTGAAGTCATCAAATCTGACTTACCGCTTCCATGAGGATCTGGAGATCAGGATCAGGAACATGGTGGCCAATCTTTACTAGACCGACCCTCAGTTCCTCAAGTGTAATTGAACCATTCTTTTTAGTGTCCATCGTGTCAAACATATCCTTTATGCCTGCTACCTCTTCAACTGATAAATGTTCAGCAATGACCTACATAAGATATGAGAATAAAAATCAAACCAATCCCGTCATCATCAACAAATTGAACAAGACATTCAAAATCAAATTTCCTCCTTACCCTGAGAGCTTTTTTCTTAAGCTTGTTCATAACTGAAAACTGCTTCAGTCTCGCTTTCACTGTCTCCCCAAGAGGAACGTCAGGGGCCTTCTTTGCATTTTGCAACCAAGGATGATCTGCATTCAATGAATCAATAAGGTATCAATACTTGCCAAACAAAAATGATTTCAGCTCTTTTCTAGGGATAGCAATTACCAAGAACTTCTTGGGCAGTCAACCGTCTCTTGGGATCTGGGTCAAGCATTCTTTTAACAAGATCCTTTGCATTTTCTGACACTTTAGGCCACGGGTCTCTCTTAAAATCAATGACAGAACGAATAATAGCTTGGGCAACTCCTTGCTCAGTTTCTGCATAAAAAGAGGACAGGCAAAAAAATTTAAGTCCAAGAGAAACGATAAAATAACGAACAACAAAATGCATGGGATTATGAAAGAATGCCACCTGCCCAAAAAGGTGGGACCCCACAGAGCAAGATATAAAGTATAACTCCAGCACTCCACACATCAACCTCTGGACCATAGTTTCGCTTCAACACCTCTGGTGCCATGTAATAAGGACTGCCCACAATCTCTGTAAACTTCTCACCTGTTGTGAAATGATGCATCGTGCACAAATCAGAAAACAATACAATATTCAACAAAACGCAGTAATCAGACCAAGAGAAAAGACAATCTGGGAATTTACCCGGTTTAAAGAATACCGATAAACCGAAATCAATTGCCTTCAGCGGAGATGACTCTTTTTTGTGCGCAAACAGAAAATTTTCAGGTTTGAGATCTCTGTGCATCACACCGTGCTTGTGACACATCTGTGTAAGAAGAAGCAACACATTTTAAACCCAAGTTTTCATTAACAAATAAAGTTCATGTTCCTCACCACTATAGAGATAATTAAAAGCAGTTCAATTTAGAAGAAAATTTCCAGAATAAACAAAGAGCGGAAATGCATGTACGGAACCGGGTTAGCATTACCAATCAAGAACCAAAAGTTGGATAACTGATGAAAAAAAAATTCATTCACATATGAGTAAATGAAATACGTTTTGTTATCCGCCATCTGAAATACATACAAAAGATACAATCACCACTGTAGAGCAAAGCGAGAGACTAATAAGGGAAAATTCTTCAAGATTTAAACAAAGATAATGAGGTTGGTTGGATCTGCTGTCTCATTATTTCAAGAGATCCTTGATAATGCACTGAAAGTTGTCTCAAATACACCCAAGACAAGCACAGTTTGGTTTCCCCCACCCATTACCAATGGTTGTATGTAAACATTCACAGTACCGATTCTCAAACAGGACGAAGGAACAAAATAATAAATTGAAAAGGTTAGCTTCAAATGATGGAAATTAAGAAAACAACACACGAACAAAAACAAATAACCTAATAAGAGAGGACTAAATTGCCAGAAAAAGAAAAAGATAAACACAAGGTACACATAAACACGCAGATCTCACCAGAACAACTTCGACGATGGTCCTGGAGACGCCAGCGGCGGCCCGCTCGGTGTAATGGCCGCGGGCGACAATCCGATCGAAGAGCTCCCCGCCCTCGCACAGCTCCATGACGAGATGCACCGCCGCGTCGTCCTCGTACGACTCCTTCAAGGTGACGATGTTGGGGTGCTTGGGCATGTGCCGCATGATCTCCACCTCCCGCCTCACGTCCTCGATGTCCACCGCCGTCCGCAGCTTCTTCTTGGAAATCGACTTGCAGGCGAGCTCCTCCCCGGTCTGCTTGTCGGTGCACAGGTACGTCACACCGAACTCCCCCCGCCCGAGCTCCCGCCCTAGCTCGTACCGGCTCCCGATGTCCCTCCCCGTCGGCTCCCTGAGCACGCTCAGCTTCCCGCCGCCATTGTTGGCCGCGTAGTCGATCGAGAACGGGTTCGCCTTCTTCGTCTTCTTCCTCCTCCCCTCCCCACCCGCCGGGTTCGAGCAGCAGTTTCCCATCCCCCAAAGATCCCAACTTTACACACACCCGACCCCAATCCGGCCGAAATCCGCACCAAATCGCCGAAAGTTTGTATCTTTCGGCAAGATATCGAAGAGAATTAAAAAAAAAAAAACGAACCAACGGGTAGAAGAAGTTAGGGTGGAGGTTTGGGCGATCTGTTCCGGGTGTGAACTGGTGGAAAAGGAAGCCGAAGTGGACGGCGACGGCGGGGTAAGCAAGGTCAACAACACTGCCACCCCTATCTCTCTCTCTTTCTACCACCTTCAACCAGACTTCCTCTTCTACCCTTCCTCTTCTTCCTTCTTCAAAGTTCAATCAAGCCATTAAAGCTGCGCAGCAAACCAAGATGGGATTGTGGGAAGCGATGGAGGAGGGATTCATGGAGGGAGGAGATCACAAGAGGGCTTGTGAACCTTGGATGGAAGGGCATCTGCTAATTAAAGAGATAATCAATGGTGTGCTTTAATATACCTAATCCCATTTTTAAAAACAAGATTATTGTGATTATTGTTCAGACCGACAATGTTTTCAATCTTTTCAAAAATAATAAAAAAATAAAAGAAAAAAAAAAGAAAAATTGACTAGTTTTGGGCCTTTTGGCTAATTAGTCCAATTATTTATATAATAATAATAATAAGTTCTTAATGGAGTTTTTTATGGTATGGGATATATGGGATGACGTATGTTTCATAAAAATTTACATGTAAGGAGTTTCGTGATTTTTTCTTTTAAAGGCGGTCTTTGACAATTTGATATTTTAGATGATTTGCTGTCCAGCTCGAATTTGAAATAAAGTAAAAAACCAAAAAAAGAGAGAGAGAGAGAGAGAGAGAGATCCATATGATTAGTAGCTTAATTAGCAAAAGCTGATATTTGTTTGCTTATACAAGTAAATAGTTTGAATTTGACTTGAATCCAATGAATGGAATTTGTATGTAATTGGAATATTTAGCACCACAAGCAACACAGAATATGTTTGAAATTAAAATATATGTACATCTGTGTTATGCCATGCCCATTTATTTATCCTTTACATCCAGTGCTTATGTGAAATATGTATGGTCTTTGTGCAATGGCCCCCATTGGTCAATGCTAGAAGATGTAAATTTTGTTTATCTTATATTTTTAGTCAATTAGCATACGGGTTTCTAGAATATGGTGGTTGAAAGGTTATCTCCATGCTCATGCTTTGAATGTCCTCGCTTGACTTGTGGTGTGCTACTACTCTTCACGCCAAAAATCTGAATCTTTCTCCTTCCAAACAGGTTGGCAATCAATCAACCTCTGCATTTTACCACAGATCTTTTCCAACGTTTTCTTCCGATTCAAATTAGTCAGCGACAAGAGGAGAGTTCCGTGTCGGCCAATCGAGTTTGACTTGTGCACTTTTATTGGAGTAGTTCTAAAGAAATCTCCAAAGCCTTACTCATCACATTGGTATGTGGTGGCATATATGGCTTTCCCAATTTTATGCAATAGACAGTCGTCCATCTTAAGGAATCACTCGTAGTATCATTCCAAAGCAAACTTGATGCTTCTTAGAAGATACTATACGGATGGTCATGGCGATAACTTGTTGGGTTCCTTGTCTACTACTCGAACCAGTTGCTATCGGGAATCTTTGTCTGATATTAGTTGTGTGCGTTGTGTTAAGAAGCTTTTCTTTTCCAATTTTAAGACATACAATGCAAATTAGTTGTGCGGGCTGTTTCGTTTTCCTCTAAACAGATAGACAAGTGACCTGTTCAAACATCAGAAACATGCCAATTTTTATTGGATAAGTTCATTAAACGCAGCGAGCATAGAAGAATGGATGCAGTCTGGGCAAAAGTAGCATATGCACAATGACCTGGTACCGCAGCGTGGACAATTAACGTGATACATATTGGCAATCTTGAAATTCACTTCGGTTCACAAAAATAAAACTGACTCGCAAGCCCACATTTTTTTTATTTTTTTTAAATACACAAAGAGATAACTGCTACGAATTCTACAGCCTGACAAAAAAAATTATTTAGCTTGTACTCTTACCGAAGGCCGAAAGAATTTAGGCAGCCTGAGCTGCTGTTTCCCAATTGTCGACCATTGCCTTGAGTTCATCAAATCCCTGCAGAACGAGATAAAAATCAATGATTTAGCGGCATTTATTGATGGAAAAAGAAAAAGTTGTGGCCAATGAGCCAAACAGAAATATTCCATAGTCTTAGAACAGGGAAAATTAAACCAAAGTAGTTTAAGTCCTACATACCAGGCGATTAGCAAAGTCACCAAATGATTCTCCCAGTAGACGCTTCTGTTGCCAATTGAGAAACAACGGCTCAAGAACCTTCTCCAGGTTTTGAACTTTTACCTTGTTCATGAAGCTTCTGGCCAAAGTCGTTTGATTGGGAGTTCCACCCAGCCATATCTATTTATGCAGTTATACTTGCATCATCTTACTACACCATATACAAAAATAGTACACATCCAAATTGTGAGTATCAGATACCTGGTAGCTGTTTGGCCCGTCACCAACCAATCCTAGCTCAGCCATGTAGGGTCTAGCGCACCCATTTGGGCATCCAGTTACCCTTACAACCAGTGATTCATCCTTTTCAAGGCCAACCTGACACAAAAGTTTGAACTTCAGAATATAGGAAAGACGAAGAATTCCACTTGCACCATAGAATAAAACTCCCACACCACTTTTTTGAAATACACCAAGAAAATCAATCAAACGCATTTCATTTTCAATCACATTGAACAATAAAATACAGCTGGATTTACCTTTTTAAGTACAGCTCTAAGACGTTCAAGTATTTGGGGTATACCCCTCTCAGCTTCTGTTACAGCAAGAGGGCATAGTGGTAGAGCAGGACATGCCATTGCAGTAATATTGAGAGGATCGATGGCACTAGATTCCTGATAACAAATATTAGTCACATTTTGCTTATGTGAGTTGCAGGAATTAAGTGAAGGTCTTCTACTTGTAATGCATACATGAGATTATTTAGAGCCGAACTGTAACCATACCTGTATTCCAGCCTGAGCAAGTGCCGAAGTGATAGACTGCCTCCATTCCGGGAGGATGCCACACAGAATAATGTTCTGGTTTGGGGTCAAACGGACATCCAAATTATACTCCTCAATTATTGCCCTCAGAGCCTTTTTCACTTGTCCTCCAACACGCCCACTATCAACATGGATGCCCCAAAAACTTTTACCATCACCCTACAACAAACATTTGAAATCACTCCAAACAGAACACCTATAACAAAGGATAGTACCATGCTCGAGATATACTTAATTAACAACATGTTGAATATATAGCGTTAAACACACAAATTGAGAGTAAAACGGGGTCTTGCAAGCTTACTTGCTCATGCCATCCCAAGTAGCTCATGAATTGCCACTCTGGTAGCTCCTTAGAAGGCTCAAACTTCTTCCCATAATATTTCTCAACAACACCACGAAACTTGTCAATACCCCACTCATTAATCAGGTATTTCATCCTACTGTATCTTCGGTCATCTCTTCTACCATTTTCCCGCTGCGTGACAACAATAGCTTTAATGGCATACAATATATCCTCTTTTGGAACATACCCTAGGGCCTCAGCTAAGCGAGGGAATGTTGTTTCAATTCTCAGAGCTCTCCCCATGCCTCCTCCAACCTGCAAATAATGAAGACATGTTTTGTAGGCAATTGACAAAACATTAACATGAAAGGAGGAATATTGTCATAGAAATCATCTGTGTATCCTTACATAAATATTGAACCCTTGTGGTTCCCCATCAGAATCAGTAACTACCACAACACCGATATCATTTGTCAGGATATCAACCGAGTTGTCACCAGGGACAGTGACAGCAATCTTGAACTTCCGAGGCAAGAACTGAGTACCATAAATAGGTTCTGGAGAATCAGGAAAATTTGTTCCGTGGGAATTGTCATTACGGGCTTTCACCACTTCAGGAGGCTCTGCAGACATGAACTTCTCACCATCAACCCACAAATCATAATATGCACCCGACTGAGGTGTTAGAAGAGCTGCAATATTTTCTGCAGTTTCTTGCGCAAACAAGTAATCTTTTCTCTGGAATGGAGCAGCAGGAGCAAGGACATTCCTATTCAAATCTCCACATGCACCGAGAGTTGAGCCCATGTTGCGTATGATAGTGCTCATCACAGTCTTGAGGTTCTGTTTTACAATCCCATGCAGCTGGAAAGTTTGCCTAGTCGTCAAACGAAGAGTACCAATTCCAAATTCATCCGCAAGGTCATCCATCACCAAATACAGCTTGTTTGGAACTTTACCACATGGATTCTTAGTTCTAAGCATAAAAGAATACACTTTCTTCCCGCGAGTATCTCTATCATACTGTTGATAGCTCCCATGAAATTTAATCAATTGGGTAGCAGCCTCACTTATGTCGGGCGCCTCGGTCTCAAGTTCCTCATTCAATGGGTATCTTAAAAAATTACTGTGTTCTTTAAAAATTTCAACCTTGCTACGTTTTGGCTCAGAAGTATTTGGTTTAACAGGCTGCACAACAAAAAATGCTTCCATATAATAATTCACATAACTTACAAACTAACACACGAATAATTTTTTTTTAAAAGAAAAATTCACCAATTAAAATAAAAAAGATTCATTCTTTGATTATCCATCAGAAGCAGATCGTTACACTATTCATCCCAAAAAAGCCAAATGCAATCAACCATTCCAACCGGTTAAAGATGAAAACTTTTCACCTCTACAAGACAAACCCAGCATTAAAAACATGAAAAATGTCGAAAAAAAATCTTTCCATACCGTCGGAACTGCCCGGACGACAGAGGAAGAAGCCAACGGCGAGGCAACGTCGCCGCTCCTCCGCAGGCCAGCCAAGGAGCATCCCGAACTCCTCAAACCATGAAACACATGAATCTGACGAGCGGTCGCGTCCCTCGGAACCCCCAAATGCGCAGTTGCCATCGACGCCGCCATTGCCGACTAAAAAAAGCACAATTTCTCACCAAAAAAACTCGCCGAAAATCTCAAAAAAAAAAAAGGAAAGAAGAAGAAGCGGAATTCGGAGATGAGGATCGAAACGGCTTCGAATTTGATCGTTATGTAGGTCTGGATAGGAGGGGAAGATGAGGAGCTCAGTGGGAGCGGCGGCCTGTGGCGGCCATGGGCAAAAGCAAAAGAAAGAGACAGCGGGTGGTGCTAAACTACGCCGCGGCTCGGGTTGGCTCTGGCTCGACCGGTTCGAGTTATATTATTTAAAAGGGAGTTTGTTAACCGGTTTTGTTTTATCATTTGGAAAGTAGTTTCAAGGCAAATAAATAAACCCGATTTCCTCGTGACTAAAATGTTAATGAGCTATATAATATAAAAGAGTTATATAGAAGTGGGAGATTTACTTGTGTTTGATATAAATTGTTTCTAATTATTCAAATTCAATTATTATTTATTTTTAATCTTATAAAATATTTGGTTGGCATAGAAAATTTCCAGAAAATTGGGGGGGTTGGTTTGGGTGTGGCCTGGCCAACTCGATTGGCTGGAATTGGGTTTGACGTGAGATGCGCATTTCAGAAGACAAAATCCAACCGGTAGAGTCACATTCATTGAATCCGGACGCCCCCTTTTTAAAAAGACAAAATAACAAATAAATATAGTATGCGAATGTATATATTTTTTTTATTAAGAAGAAAAACCAAAGACGAATACAGGCAAGAACTCTGAAGTTTAGGGCTTTGGCTTTGAGCCTTTGGCTGCTGTCGTATAATATGAATAAATAAATAAATATTAAAAAAGGATATTAATACTGTGGGAAAAAAAGAATTGGCGACAGAGATTTGGAGGATAAAAATATAATTAGAATATTAAGAATCGGATAATTATTATCGCTTTTTTTTTTCGTGATTATGATTTAACAATCAGATATTTTTTCCCAAGTCAGTCCTAGATGTCAGCAGTGAGCATCTGATAATCAATGATACACTATGTGATCACTTCTTAATGCCGTGTAGGAGCCCATCTCTATAAACTGGCCCATTAAATTCCTTCTTTCTTTTTTACTAGGGAAAAGCCCACCAGGCCCAATGAACAAATGAAAAGCAGGTTCTTCAAAACCAGCTCTAATGAGGAACAATATGGTCTCCTATTTTCATTCATTCGACTCTAAATAATTAAATTTCTAATTAGAATATTATCATCTCTTCTCTGGTCACCTCTTCTGATGGGCAATTATCGTAGAATATGATGGATGTAAAACTTCGATTTATAATCCTCTTGGAGATATTATCTATGCTACTAGAAAACGTGACGACAAATTAATTTTTTCATTATCATGAAAGAAATATAAATAACATAAAAATTTTAAATGTTCAACTTGCTAAAATTAGTGCATGTACAATATAATTTTGAAAAAAATTAATATTTTTACATTGTCTGTGCTCTTTAATGAGAGAAAAATAATCTCCCTTTTTTCTCATCTATTGAAATAAAAAATGATTTTTTCCCTGGTTAAAGAGCACGTCGGTGGGCTACATAAGCTCATCATGATTATTTTGTTCGTTTATAAATATAATCATACTTAATTTGTATATAAAATTATTAATTTAAAAATACTTATTATAATAAATATGCTAATATAGTTACTTTTGATAAGATTGATTTTTTCAAAAATTTCATGTCATTTACACAAATTTAATGTCGACCAAACAGACCATAAAGCATTATGTTTGTTAAAAAAATCCATCTAGTTTCTTTCACTTATTATCAATTTTAGATCATGTTATTGTCACAGATGCTTTGTTTTATATGAGTGGTCTTTGCCTTGGTTTTCAACAGACTTCAACCAATAGAAAGTCTTGGAGCAGCCACTTAATTAGCTTTTATTTTGATGCAACTATTACATTTTTAGTGGTAGATCAGAAGTGGTAAATAAGGGCTTTTTATATTCTATTATTTGACAATAAACCGAAAACCCTTATTATTAAATCCTAATATGAAATTACGCATAAAATTTCGACATGGCGACCATGTCCTTGCCGACGGTTAGAGTGACTCCATAAAAGTTTGGTTCTTTCGGTTATCAGAAGGAATCAAACATCCTGTCTCATTCATATGGCTTCATCTATTAGAAGTAGAAGAAAGCAAGAGCAACCCTCCAAACTTGGTTCGAAGAACAATCTAATTATCAAACCAAATAGCTAGAAAGTATTCTATTCTTAAGATTCGCTTTATGACCAATCCGGTATATTTACTTGGTCGGTTCTCACCTAAACACGCATGCTGTTATAAGATTATAGTCAAGTGACTTCACAAGAATCAACATTAAATATTGGATGAACATGTCTGTTTCTGCTCCTTTCCATGTACCCAGCACTAGAATATCAACTACTTTGCAGTCGACATGTATGACTTCCCAAAGATGCAATTCACATTGTCTGAATATTGTACATGTATATCTCCTCTACCTAATTTTGCCGCCATCTAAGGAGTCTAGATGGATATATAGGGCAGACGAAAATATGTTCTAATTACTATGATTCTCATTCTGGTTAAAAACTTGGCATCAACTGTGGATGTGAAAGACTTGTTTTAAATAGAGGGAATTATCATGGCCAGTAGCAAATATTGTAGGAACGAGTTGAATGGAAAGGCATCACGAGAGCAAAAACTTGCTGGTGTAATGCAAGAGCATACATACCTAAGTGGGAACCACAAGATCTTTGTGAAAAACTTGCCGACAGGAAAAGGTCAAGAAGCACCCAAGACATCTCTTATCCAATCTTCGTCACCTCTCTGCTTATTCCAATCACTCTTCCTACACATAACATAGCTTTCATACTGCACTCACTCTTAAAGTTCATGTCTCATATATCCACGCTATTTAGTGTACTAACTCCGAAATATTTCATTGTTGTAAATATATTGGCGTACTACTTAACCGTAAATATTTTCTAAATTCATGCATGTAGATTGTGAATTCTTCTACAAAGTTTTCCTTGCCAAAGCTTCTAGCTAATCCAAGATATGATTGCATATTAAGTGACTTTTATTGTTATAATTTACAAGTCTTGGTTAATCATTTGATTATGAAGCTTAGTTGCTGTTTCTTAACATGGCCAACGGCCCATAAAATAACAAAGTTTGAATGTCTGATTAGTGGAATTATGTTCATCTAGATTCCACTACTTTAATCTTTATTACATAGCTTAATAATTCATGAGAGATGCATTTCAGTTGCAATTCTATTTTCACAATGAGGCCAATGTTGACATCAGTTTAAGTACCCATCTGTGATGTCTCCATTCATTATAAATAGCTCAGACTTTAGCGGTTTATGTGTATATATGTATTGTTTATACTTCATGACCAATAATTATTTGATTGTTATACAAATTGTTTGTAGATATATTCAACCATCCAAGAATTATCTAGCCTTTGTAGCATAAAACTCATGCGCAGCTTATCATCCACAGTACTGCTGTATATGAAGAAGAGTAAGTAAAGTAATTTTACTCCCTGTAAATAATTAAATTGTGATAATTCAATATGCAGCTATAGTGCAAATTAAGATGAGGTCGGAAACAAACATGTCAGGTCTTAGAAAGAAATATTTTCCATAAGACTTTGACAGCTTGAGTGGTATTTGGTTGGAAGGACAGGCTATCCAATGGGCATGTGGCGAGTTGATAGTTAAAACTTGGAGAGTGTTGTAAGGTGAGGGGAGAGTGGTTTCATGATCAGTGCTGAGTTGTAGTAAAGCTGAAAAATAAGAACAATGGAAAAGCAAATCACTGATTGGATGGGCCAAAAAAGGGTTGTGAAAGGAGGAGGTGGGGCTGTTCTCTGACAATCATGGGAAATCTATATCTTTTATTCCCTCTCAGATAGATTTTGGCGATAAAAGGAGAGGTGGAGATGGATTCTTGTTGGTCTCCCTTCCAACACAAAAGTACCTGTTGGTTAAGCAGGCAAAAGGGGTGCTAGAAAGAGAGAGAACTAGAGGGAAGAGACGAAGGAGATCATCTTTCAAAGCACAACAAGGAACTGCTAGCTGCTGGAATCTACGTGCTGCTTGCTACCCTTTTCTCATTTTCCTTCCTTGCCTTTTCTGCTGCCGGGGATGGACCTTCAAGGAGATGATCAGATGAAAGCTTCAGGAAGTGGAAGCAGGGGAAGGTTTAAGTGGATATGTGTCTTCTGCGGGAGTAGGTCTGGTTACAAGCCTGCCTTTGGTGATGCAGCTCTTGAGCTTGGAAAGCAGCTGGTGATCACGCAACTTTTGGCATCTCATTTGAAGAATACTAATTAATTCATGCTGTTTCCGCAGGTTCAGAGGAAAATCAACCTGGTTTATGGAGGTGGAAGTGTGGGCCTCATGGGTCTGATCTCCAAGACTGTCTTTGATGGTGGTTGCCAGGTTACGGGGTGAGTTATGCATGTGGAAGGATATCTTCCTCATCTCCTATTAGTCATGTTCAACAGTGTATCATCAGATCAGGATAACTGCTCTCGCTTTGTTGTTAAATATTTGGTTTCTTTTTTTTTTTTCTCTCTCTCTCTTGGGCAGGATCATTCCCACGGCTGTAATCCCACAAGAGGTAAATGCTCTTGGAATCGGCAGTACATGACTTGCTTCTTGTACCAAAATTTTTCCTGCTTTTTGCTTTGCTTTGTTACCAAAAATGGCTGATGTACTGAGAACCCAAAATTGTCAGATATCAGGGGAGACCATTGGAGAGGTGATATCAGTTGCAGACATGCATGAGAGGAAGTCAGAAATGGCCAAACATTCTGATGCTTTCGTTGCCCTTCCTGGTCATTTCAATCACATGAATTGTTCATTCCCACACTCTTGCTTTCTCCTTCTATATCTGACCGATTTCCTTAAAGCTTAATTCCTACAAACCGTTATTGTACCCATGTTTTCAATTGATCCAGCAGGTGGGTATGGAACCATGGAGGAGCTCCTCGAAATGATCGCATGGGCTCAACTTGGCATTCATGAAAAACCAGTAAGTTCGTTCCTGATGATGGTATTTTCGTGGCAAATGGTATTAAAATTATTTTCCTTCAAAGTTTTTGCATATATAGCACAAAAAATATTATCACCCGCCCTCTAGCACTCGTCTTCGTGCGATGAACTTGAGGGTGTGGATGGGTCCTGATGCTTGTTAAAACTTTGAACCAGGTGGGGCTGTTGAATGTTGACGGATACTACAACAGTTTGCTCGCCTTGTTTGATAAGGGGGTGGAGGAAGGCTTCATTGAAAAATCTGCTAGGCAGATTGTCGTTTCCTCTGAAACAGCAGAAGAGCTCGTCAGAAAGATGGAGGTACATACATTCAGAAATTTGTTTCTTCTTCTTTCACCTATGATTTATTCTGATCTTTGGATTGGTTGCCAAGATGATCATAACTGGTCGATGGAGGTAGATCATGAAGATCATTTTGACATGCTTTTCCTGCTGTTCTTTTATGTTGTAGTTTTTTAATTTTTTTGCTTTTGTTGCAGGAGTATTCACCAGTGCATGACATGGTTGTACCCAGACAAAGCTGGGGAGCAGTGGACCAGTTGCCGGACCCTTTTGCTCATGGCCATGCTTCTACTTCATAGTCGACCCTACGACAACTCTTACGTATATCTATACTCTTCTTTGTATCTGTAAATATGCGTTCAAATTGGGTTCTTCAATATTTCAGCACATACTTTGTTGGAAGAATTTAGTGTATATATAAGAAATGAACGTTCTAATATTTATGAATCTAATTCTCTATATATTCATCTGTTCATATATCTTGCTAGCTAGGCTGGCATAATTGTAATGTGAGATTACTGGAGGCTAAGTATAGTGGTTAGCTTATAATAACATGAAAGTTGAGATTAATTAATATATGTAGTTTCGCCAATGTTGTTCATGCGAGTTATAATTATAAGTTTCCATGAATTCATGTTTTACGTAAAAACTAGCAGGTCATGCAATTAAAGTTGTAAACCATGCGTTGCCCAGGCAAGGTAGATTAATTAATACAGTAATTAATACTATACTCCAATTCTCAGATCCATCTTCTAACTTACATATATATACAAATTAGTTCTTTCAACAACTTTTAATTTTTGGACAATTTTAATGCAAAACTTTACTAAAATGATCATTTTCTATTGAATAAATAAAAACAACTTAATCCATACATTGCTCCGGTAGTCCAGACTACTATGTTATTATAATACACTATATATATATACATCATTAATTATTGCGGATCATATGAATTTGGTTTGACATAATAATTACATGCATTTGAATTAGAAGGATACACTAAGCGTTAGCGCCATATAAATATAATTGCCAATTAATAACTTCCGAGTATATCCGTCTCCAACTCGAATAACCGCCGGTTTCCAAACGTCCAAACTGGAAGCGTAAAATCCAATTCAACTGTTTCCAAACGTCCAAACGGGAAGCTTTAATTTAAATTCAAGTTGAATTCTATTAAATTTTTGAGCAATATTGCAAGCGAAAAATCATATCTTGATTTTTTTTTGCCTCTCCTTCATTCTCACTTTTACTAGTGTAGTAAAAAATAATAAAAACTCTTAATAAGGATAAACTCAAAATGATCATCTTCTTCTTTCTTCTATAATTATATAAAAATAATTGATAAATATAACATTCATAAGACAATTATACAAAATTTTTAAAAAAAAGAGAAACATGATAATATAAAAAGTTGATAAACATGACATTTGACAAACATGAGTACATCGACTTATAAGATAATAAAAAATTAATAACATGACATCAACGTTTAAATAATCATGCTAAATTAATTATAAATTCAATTTATAGTTAATTATTTATTAATGTAATTTTAAATATTAACAATATAGACTTTTTATAAGTGTTCCGCGTTATGTACGAATAATAATCTAGTTTTGTCCTAAATTATTATCAAAATAAACAAACAAATATTTGAATGCATACCCTTCATTTCTTTAATTAGTGCAAGCAAATAGGCGTGGGTGTTGGTCAATCGAGCAGTATATATGGCATTGTTTAATATCCATCCACTTAACTTTTTACGCAAAAAGTTGGTTATCCATAGTTAAGTTTCTTTGGTTAAGTTAATTATAATTGTACACAGTCAAAATTCTGTCAAGAGGAGAATTTATTTTCATTTCATATTTATTATATTACCTAGTCGTTTTTTATTATAAATATATATTTTCTCAATATAAAATTATTTCCTTATTTATATAATCATTATTTCTTTTATTTTCTTAATTAGTTTCTCACGTGTCAATTAACATAAAATTAAAATAATTTTTTTTAAAATATTTTAATAAATAAATATTACATTACCATGAAAAGTTCAAAAATTAAGATTGATACATTTTAGATTTAATAATTTCTAATGATAATTTGATAATAATTTTAAAAAATATAACTAATATTATTAATATATGATTTTTTCAGTTAGTCAGTCATTTGGTGGAATAAAGAAATATCTATATTTAGTATCTTTTTATTTAATCATAATCGATTGATTAAATTCAATCATAAACATTTCGAACACATTGATCAGATCAACAAACAATACCATGGTTGTGAAAATCGGCCGAGTCGGATCGGACTCGGCCGATTTAAATCGGATCGGCGCCAAGCCGATCC
>JAVDBV010040814.1:816-14204 GCA_032619315.1 Piper longum
AGGCTCGACGACGAGCTCCTTCCCTTTACTCTGCTTGAAGCCCTGCTTCTCCGACGCCATCCTCCTATTGAGTTCTTGCAATCAGCAATGGTGATAATCGAATTTGATACTGGATTAGAATCAGATGAAGATCATGACTCCATGGTTTCTCCCTGAAAAGTTGGATCAACCAACAACAATTCTGTTTTTCATTCCAAAGATGCTTAATTCAATCACAGCCTCTGTTTTTATACTCGCACCCCTTTTCACATTCAAGCACTGGAAATTACTATTCCACCCTCCTTATAGTAATCTTCTCCCTTTATTCATACCAGTGATGAAATGATTCTCCACGCAATCTTAGTAAGAAGAGATAAATTGGTATCTTATAAGGACTTCAATCCTTGTCCACCCTGAGATTTAGTTAAGCAAATTCTAGTCCAAGCTAAGAGTCTACAAAATTTATGTGTATTTTTTCCACACCAAAATTTAGATCGATGATTAGTAAGCTTATTCGTTACTTTAGAAGGGAGATCAAAGAAGCTCGTGATATAATTGGACATCACATATGTGACAGATTTAATTAGGCAAGTTCTTCCAGCTTCAGATAATGATGAAACATCCCAAGATTTAAATCTTGAATCTAACTTTCCAATCAGAACTTGGAACCATTTTGACTTACTATGTCTCCAAAACATTGGCATGCTCAAATATTTAAATCCTTCCATCATTGGTTGAAACTTGAGAAACTAAAATATTAGACTTTTTCTAGTGTTGGAGATATTACGAGGAAGGAGGAAAGAGGATTTAGAGTAGTTAATCATTAGGCCCGAAAGTCTCTCATATTTCGATAGTATCTCTTAAACCTTGTTGATTTCTTTCAGGGAAGTTTTGCAAAATAAAAGAGTATCATTGGCAAACATTAGATGAGTCATAGGAGGGACATTTCTTGCAACCTTAATACCATGAATGTGATTGGATGACTCAGCTTTCCTTGGGAGCTGCGAAAGACCCTCAGCAGCAAGGATGAATGAACCACATAAAGATCCATTAACCATAACAGAGAATGAGTTAGAGCTCAAATGATTATTGAAGAATTTAATAAAACAAAGATTAGGAAGCATACTTTTGAAAGGATTAGATCGAGGATATTCTCACAGATAATTTTATTCACAAGATTACTCAAGAATTGGATCCACAACCTAGATCCCAAGGCCTAGCACCAAAACCCCTTTTCTTTACAACATCACTTGAGAAAATAATCCAACCTCTTATTAGAGAGGTCAAGGGTCTTATTTATAAAAAAAAAACTAATAAGACTCCTAGCATGTTATGTCTTTACTAATAGGCATTATATTAATAGAGTTATTTAGGTAATTCTATTAGAAATAAAGAAATTAATTAAATTAGAATTATACTCAAAATTTATCGTATAATTAATAATGTTCAACATCTCTCACTCACACAATATGAGTAGTGTGTCACCAACACATGGGTGCATTCCAAATTGTCCCATTCGCAGATGAAATGTATGACAATACCTTCTGAGCTTGATCATACGTAAAATAGGTTGTGCGACTTCTGAGAAAATTGACACAATAAAGCTACCATTATGCACCTGTTAGGGATAACATATGAGCTTTTTGTTATTCGTTGTCCCCTAGATTATTAGTGATGTTTTAACATCTCTCATATATAATATTATTCCACTCACAGTATCCACATTATGCATCCCATCGTTGGCACAATGATGATCATGACCTCGAGACGGTTAAATAGTATTCCTTTGACACTTATATTCCTTCTAATGATTAAAATAATGAGTTTCTCAAAGAAGGCCCTTGTCACCGAATCACTCATGGTTATAGATAGCAAGCTAAAGAAAATTACATAATTTAATCATCTCAAACATGGTTGAAAGTATAAGGGCACAAGGGAAAAATAATTGTTTTAAGGATCTCACTAAGTGGGGAAGCAAAGATAATTCTCCCGCTATCCTCAAGTCAAAAGAGCACACATCTGATATGAATAAAAAAAAGTATTACTAATAAAGAATGCATGTTTATAATCAACACCATATAGTAACAAACCTAGGACACTTAGCATAGTTATATCAACATTGTATTTATCTAAAGTTTCACATCTGGCTATTTATCGGATATATGGTTATAGAGAACCATATTAACCGTTATAGAAAATAGTCCCATCTTGATCGACATCAAGGCGACATATATTACATAAAGTACCGATGTCTCATATCTTAGTTCTCTCTAGCAATAGAGCTAAATAGTCGGTGAGAAAGTCATTTATCCTATTAGGCATATTATTTTTGTGTATTAGTACAATTACAATAAAATAAAAAATATATATCTTTCTTAAATAACAGAAAATAATATAAGGTTTAATGAAACATATAAAATTTAGGAATAATCCTATCACTCTAACATGAGGGCTTTGCACATCTCGAGTAATAGGTTTGTTCAGTGAGTTTAGAACTATTTGATCTCGGAGGACAGAGTCCACTTAAGGGGGTCTATTGACCAGAGGCGATGGCAGTTGGCAACAAGTTTGCTAGAAAGTTCCCTAGTGATAATAGGATATTACCATGACTTTTGCGGCTTTTTCTAGTGATCAGTGGTACGGACGATGGCTGGGCATGATCGAAAGTTGTAGCTAGCAATGAGAATGATCTCTCGGATGTGATATAACGGCCGGGGATCGCCTAGGCTGGTAGGATGACGGCTTTAAAGCCTGAAGGATGTGGCAGCTTCCTTCTCTGACTGGATTTTTCTCGATAGGATTTTGGTGATGACAGCCTCAATAGTGATGGGGCTTGATTGGGGTTTTTGCTGACTGTGAGAAGAATCTCTCGGCAATAGGAGCATGGCTAGTGATCACTTGGGCTGGCTAGATGGAGATTTCAAAATATGGAGGGTATGACGGTTTTCTTCTATCTTCCTCACAGGCTTTGACAGTTCTGGTGCAAAGCTTGGACTTGGAGAGGGAAGTGAGGGCTTCACAATAGTGAACTCAGGTTGGCTCAGGAAGGTCAGAGTTGACCAAAAAGGTTGCTGAAAAATGAGACCTCTAACCTTCAAAACAAGAAACTGGTAAGATCTCCTCATCTTCTATGGCTCTCATGAAAGATACTATAATACCCCAATTTGGCCTGAAGGGATACACCAGACTATGATATTATAAGTTAGAAACTATTCATTGAGCTATTACATACATGTTTTACAGAAGCAAACCTCAATCTGCCCTGAGGCTTAAGACGGATATCATAATGGGTTTTCATAGAATGCGTAAAGAGTCCATACTATATACGATTAGTCTTTGACTTAATGATCCTATATGATCACTTTGGGCCACAATAGAGGTAGAACCTCCGTGTGAATAAGTGGGTGACTTTGAAGATGCAATAATCACTCTAAACTACAGATGAAGCGCATCCCCAATTTTGTTAAGAGATTGGATGATGTGACATATTCTAATTCTTATTACTTAGTTGAAGTGATTATATTAAGTGTCTTAATTGGCTTGATGATGATGAGTGCGGTAATGTAAACACTACAGAAGAAGCAAATCCCTGATTTTGTTAAGAGATTGGATGATGTGACATACTCTAATTCTTATTTCTTAGTTCAAGTGATTGTATTAAGTATCTTAATTGGCTTAATGATGATGAGTATGGTAATGTAAACACTAGGTCATGGTTACTTATTCCCCGTACCCCGCTAGTAAATAATACTAATAAAAAATACAAAGGCCATTGGATGCTAGGGCATTAAACACTAATACCCGAACTTGACGTGGGTCTTCAAGTGGTAAGATCCATCCTCTCCTCCTACCCACGTTACTCTTACACACACAGCTACAATATAATATGTTTCGTGTACTCGAATTCACTCATTGTCACATTCCAGACCTCTTGGACTTGTACCTCCTATAGATGATAATAAGCCTCGTCCCAAAGTATAGCCGCTCCTTATTAATAAAATGATCATAATAAAATGAAACACTCAAGCATAATCCATCATGCCATACAGTCCCAAAATCATGCAAAGTTCAACATAGGTTTAGGACATCAGCTCGTCTTGCTATCATCTACAAAATATATTTCAAATACATTACATAAAGGCCCACCCTCACACTGCCACCACTAAACCACCCAATTTGTGCACCAAAGGCGGCCAACTCTAAGTACCTCACCTATATATAATAGAAAAAGACATCAGTATTCAAATAAATTTGATTACCAGCCCAAAATAACTATATGTAAAATATATCAAATAAGTATTCCATTACTAACACGACTTAGAAAACTTTAAAAATGCCTCACATGGGTGGTGTAAAACCCCAAAAATAACTAGGTTATTTTATTTAAGGTTTTGTAAATTTTGGAATGAGTATTAAATATATTTAATTAAATTATTGTCTTCCAAATCTTGCTTAGTTAATTCTTATTAGAAAAAAATAACATTAATAAAAAATAATAAAATAATAAATAAATAATAAAAAAATTTATTAATCCTTTTGAATCAACCAAATGGGTGTTATGAATGGTTAAAGTCTAACCAGTATGGCTATCCGTTTTGGTTATCAGATGGTCAAGTTTTTGTAGAGATTGGGTAGAGTACTTTTGAGTGGCGTTAGAGAATGTGGGGGAGATTTTAATAAAGCTAAACAATAGGCACGTTAAACCATTTTGGGTGAGTTTTCATATTTTCATTGTCGCTTCTTCTTCTCCTTTCCCTTCCTTTTAGCATCAACATCATCTACTCCTCTACCTTCTCTCTTGCTTGGTATCCTTTCTTTTCCCTTTCCTTGTTTCTTTTCCCCCCTTTTCATGTATGCATCTTTTTTTTTTTCTTTTGTTTGTGAAGATCTATTTGACTATTTCTTGTTCAATGTGCACGTTTATCACGTCAATATATGATTTCTTATTCTTGCACATCATTGAATGAATTTTTGAGTGGGAAGTTATACTTATATTTCCTTTTAACGTTCTATTTTATCTTATTTTTATACTTCTCATTGTTTTGTTAATTAAATGAATCATCGTGCTTAGTGTTTATTAGTAATATGATTAATTTCCCCGCTTGTATTAACTAATATTAACATATTACTATTTTCTATTATGATAAGTATTAATGGCATTAATTCATGATTCGTATTATATGTAAACTAATATTAGTATTATATTCAATATTGATTGCATGTCTGGCAATCTCATTTCATTTATTACACTTATATTTGATAAATTACTAATATTTAATTATAATGTAATTAATTATTACTTGAAATTATTTTGGTTTGTTGACCTCTAGATCTTCATGCATGATAAAAATTAAAAATGAATCAACAAACTAGTTTGTGTTTTTTTGCGTGCCTAAATAAGTGGGTCACTCGGTTAATCTAAATACATATGAAAGAAAATAATGTTAGTTGCATGCCCAATTAAGTTGGTATTGACATTATAGTACTTGTTAGTTATTTTGGGATATAAGTGATCTAAATTTTCTATTAATCCACCAGCTAATATTTCTCTTCTTGATTTTAAACTATTAGATATGTATTTCCATTATAAATTAAAACCAAAGGTTTATTTGGGAATAATATAATAATTGATTATATGTAATGTCTCATAAAGTCTACAGTTTAATTAATTATTGTGATATTAGTTGTTCTATTATATTATATATATAGTATAACATTATATAGGTATCAAACTTTGAAAATGATATTAAATAAATAAGTCATTAATTTTGTGTCGTGTTAATTTATCAACTTGTAGTTATTCTTTACAATGAGAATTATAAATTAATTTTAGTAAAAGCATAAATTATTAAAAAGTATTTAGGGCAAATTAATTGATATGATTATATTTAGTTTTGGATGAATTAATAAGTTATCAAGTGGCTTACAATTCTAACTGTTTTATATAGTTTACGAAGCATAAACTAGAATATTAATTTATGAGTAAAATATAGTTAGTTTACCTATTAATATATTTTAATCATTTAAGGAATCGTCATTAGTTTACCTGTTTTAATATTTTATTTTCTATTGTATACAATTAATTATTAATGTATGGGTTGATAATTGTTAACATCCTTACGAATCTTAGTTGTTGGCATGTTTTGATTTTTCCTGATAATGAGTAATGATATGGTTTGATTATATAAATTTAGCTCGTGTCAATTAATTAAATATTAAATTATTATTGTTCACTTATAAGTAATTAACCAAATTATTAACTAATTGTTGTAAGATATATTTTATTTTCTATTTTTTTACATACCTAGTTAAGTGCCACATATCATATCATTTCATGCATTAGATTAAGGAATCATGGTTTGTGACTCCTAGATTAGGATTCTCATTGCAATTATAGTGCTTCTTCATTCTTCTAGGTCCGTATAATTACTTAAAATATTGTATATTCCTTTTTGACAGCCCTAGTTGGCCTGAGCCCAGATTCGACCATCATACGTCGAGCGCGACGAATTGACTTAACCTCACACGGGGCTGCACCCTTTAAATTTTTTGAAAGATAAAATACCTCCCCCTATGCTGAAAGGGGTGATAGGGCACAATGATGCAAGATGACTAATTACACACTTGTGATACCGAGAGGGTGAGAAAATGACAAATATCAGTAACTAGAGGTCGTGGGCCACGTAGCATATGAGCACATACATGGGATTATAGTTAGATGCGGTGCCCACACCTCCGAGCATAATTGGAGCTCAACATAGGCACATAATAACTAAAAGACTCGATTAATGATATTATGGAATATATTGACTTGTTTTTTGTAATTATATGGCTTTGTGTTTTTATCATTAACACAGAATTGCATCTACAGGTGTGAGCATATAGGGATGGTTTAGAGTCGAGAAAGCTGGAGGACTCTGTTATTAGACTATTGATTTTTCTTACTTAAGTTATTATATTTTTGGTCTTTTTTCATGGAAGTGGGATTTCGGTTCATTTCATTAATAAATTCTGAGCTTTGGTTATCTTATATTTTATTTCATGGCATGAGTAATTATATATTAATTTTAACTAATTCTTTGCATATGAATTTAATTTCATTTTCTTTAACCAAAATTTTATGTCCTGGGTTTATTTACGATGTTATTATATTAATAGAAAATTTATTTATGAGACACTTAGTTTTATATTGTAATACTTAGCTTGTGGCTTGAAACGGGCAGGTTGTCACAGGTGAGATCCATCAACTTAGTCCTACATCTAATACCTAGTAGGTAAGATCCTATTTATGAATGGGAATATACTATATATCCTTAACTTGGTTAACTACTTTTAAAGGGATGACTTAGCCAATTAGTTTCCACTTTGGGTCTGGTTGTTAAGCCTCCTTGTACCATGTTAGATGGTAGGCTAGACTAAGGATGTTGGCTAGGCTACCGATCACAAGCCAAAGAAGGTCGTGGTCTGGGGTTAGCAACAGGCCAAGTGTAAGAATTTTGAGGACGAAATTTCTTAAGGTATAAGAATTTTGGGGACAAAATTTCTTAAGGTGGGTGGATTGTAAGATCCCTCAATTTATTCTTATATCAAATACCTATTGGGGTAAAATTCTATTCATAAATGAGAATGAACTATAAATCTACAACTTTGGTTCACCACTATTGAAGAGATGACTTAGCCCATTATGTTGCAGTTTAGGTCGGGTCGTTACATATGGTATCACAGCCTCTTAGTTATGTGTTAGACGGTGGGCTAAACTAAGGGTGTTGGCTAAGCTACCATTCATAGGCAAAAGAAGGCTATGAATTGAGGCTAACAATAGGCCAAGTGTAAGAATTTCGAAGACAAAATTTCCTAAGGTAGGTGGATTGTGAGATCCATCAACTTAGTCTCACATCTAATAGCTATTGAGGTAAGATCTTGTTTATAAGTAGTGATAGACTATAGACCTTTAACTTGGTTAACCACTTTTGAAGAGATGACATAGCCCATTAGTTTCCACTTTGGATCGGGTCATTACAAGTGCTAAGCAAATAACTTATAAAAATTATCATCACACAAGCTCAACTACTGTTTATATTCATACAAGAATGCTTATGCTCTAAGTTGCTCTATATAACATCTGCTATGGTACTCAGGTGGCAAAAGGATAGTTAAGTTAGTGCCACAAATTATGGAAATACGCGCATTATGCAGTACCCTTATACTCCACACTACTTCAGGGTTTGAAGGAGTACTAGTACTTTCCACTACCCATGGGCCAACACTTGGTAAAATTCCCAAAAAAGACTTAGACTGTTAGAGCCCCCTGGTCCAAATTTTAGCTCATTTGGAAATCGTTTGGTCTGTCTGAAAAATTGTCCGTTAGACCCATTCGATTAAAATATTAGAAACATGACAAATCCAACTAACTACACCTGAAACCATACACTATGATTAAGTCTCCTCACATAGTTTAACACTTAATTAAACACCTAATTAAGATAATTAAGTGTTTTGCATGTGTGTAGACTGTGCATCATTATGCGTGTCAATGCTATCAAACCTTGATTTGGTTCCATCGTTGTGGTAGGATATGCGGGTTGAGTTCATCGACTTAGGACACATAGCTTCATTCATCGAGGTCCATAGGACTCTCCCTTTGCTTCATATCTGCTTGACTCATTAAGTGTCAAGTTTAATCGTATTTTAGTCATACGATGGCATAAACGACGTTTTATCGAATCCCTCTAATGATTTAGCTGTATTTTCTACACGTTTAACAAAACTTCAAGCTGAGATGCCTTGATGATTTTTGGAAGATAAGCTCTAGAAAGATTATTTTATAAGTCCCTATCCAAACCTACAAAGTATAAGTATGAGGGTTTACGGTTTTACGTCAAGATAGTGTATAGATATTATAGACAAGGCCAGATCGGGCTATGGTGTTAGGAACAGTGTTATTGGGCCACACACCAAACTTGCTAATGATTGTTCATGAGGTTGAAGACTACAAATGGGGTTGGATAAATGGGCCTAAATAGCCATCATTGTGGGCTTGATCCCATAGAAATTTCAAGTCCAAAATCCAAGGATTTGAGCTTGAGTGGGCTCGGAAGGTGAAGGTATTGGCGAGGCTATTTCTAGCTGGGTGGACCTATTGGGCCTCAAAAATTCCTAACTCATAATCTACTGAGCTAATTGCTCCCAAATTTTGGTATGATGCTATTGGAATTTACTCTTAAGGTTGATATGAATTTCATCCAAATCCATCGCAATTTTCCTACATTTTCAGATTTTCATGCGAAATCATGAAACTAGGGTTTCACCCATCATTCTTGCACAATCTGGATCACCGACCAAGAAGAAAACCCATATGTTTCATGTAGGCAATTAGGGTGTCATTAAATAATTTTTATTGATTTTATTAACATGTTTTATATTGCCCACCACGGAGCCCAATCTGAGAGCATGGCAAAACAGTCCAACATCACATCCCACACAACACAGCAATTAGGGTTTTGTTCATGCCCTTGTAGTAGTTTTACTAGTGTTAGTATTTCTAGTGGACTATCTAACATACATAGATATTAACATCCAAAGTAATGACCTCAAAATCTTATCACATTGGGGAGTAAAAGTCGGGAAAATTGATAGTCAAATCAAAGGGACCATGAAAGCTGCCAACTTTTGCTATGTTTGGCTCCATTTCATGTATTTAGACACCATATCGGATGACATAATCAACAACATAAATGTAGACCTATGTGTGTTGAGTGTAACAACAGCAATATCACGCAAATAGAACATCTAAAACAAAAGTTATAATTTTTATGGTGGAACCATGAAAGATCATGATAGCAGTGCACTTAAAAATACATAACTATTTTTTTACATATGCAACTGTGATTATTAGAACTTTTAAAGACTTTTAAGAAAACATATATATTTGTAAAAATATAATAAAAATATATTAAAATATCCAACAAAGCAAACAGCAGGACAAACATACAAGGGGAGGCGAAGAAGAGACCCTTAACTCAAAGGGGACTAATGGGAGGTCCCTTGGAGAATCCTACCCCAAGACCTACAATCCCATGTGGCCAGGCTTGGCTATGAGAAGCTTAGGAGGGACTTTGAGAGGGGAGGAAGGCCTCGAGATGAAGTGGGGAAGCCAAGGAATAAGGAGTCGGATAAGAGGAAATAAGGAAAGGAGTGAAAATGGGAAGAAGAGGGGGGCTTTTAAAGACATGGGGAAGCTTCCAACCACCAAAGACATAACTTGGTGATGTCATAAGTAAAGTGTCACACTGAATGAGATATAGGTGTCATTCCTAATGACGTATGGGGTGGCTGAAAAAACTTAGTGTTTTCACCCCTACCTAAGTGTCCAAGACAACCTTGGGAACTACATCATGGGTCCCATAGGGGCTAGGACGGTCCAAAAAGGGGTTTAAAACACACAAAAAATACACTAAACTCATGAAGGGCACAGTACTAAACCTCTAGATTTGACTCAATTGAACAAAAATTAAAAAGGGGTCGAGCACGAAGCGTCCAACCTGGGTACCAAAGCCAAAGGAGGATATGATCGGGAAAAGACATATCAAATCATACACAAATCACAGCAAGAAAGGCCAGACCCAACTAACCCGATTCGGATAACAACCGAACCAATTCAAAACCATTAGGCAAACAACCCAAGTTTTTACAACTTCCCTCACTTAGAAAAATTTCGTCCAAAAATTTCTTAAGGTGTTACACACGTAGTTGCACGCTACAAACATACCACATACAATGGCACACAACCAAGGGAAAGAAGAAGTCTGATAATACCTAGAGTAGCCATCCTCCATGGGGAAGAGCACGGGGAAATGTTGTCACATCTCCTCACTCTCCAAGCAGCCTCCTTTACACCCTACTGTGAATAAAGTACCTTGACCAGTGGCATTTCCTTTTTACAGAGAGTCTTCGTTGACCAATTGATAATCTAGGTGGCCTCCTCCTCATAGGATAAGTTGGGTCAGACATAAAGCTTCTCGTACTATAGCCTATTTAATCCATCTAGTATGTACTTCTTCAACATGGAATGTGGAACAGTGGATGTACTGCCAAGAAACTAGGTGGTAGCACAACCTCGTAGGCAACCTCACCAACTCGCCTCAACACCTTGAATGGACCAACATACCTCACGCTCAGCTTACCCTGCCTCCCAATTTGCACACCTCCTTTGATCAATGAGGCTTTTAGGAATACACGCTCCTTGGATGAAAATTTGATATCCCTATGCCACTGATCTATGTATGCCCCCTATCTATCCTAAGCTGCTAGTAGCCTCTTCCACATCATCTACCACATCCAGTGAGAGTCTTGAAGCAACTTTGGGCCTCCTATCAGTGGCTTACCGCCCTCTGGCCAACATGATAGTGATCTACATGACCTATCATATAATGCCTCAAAAGTTGGCATCCCGATACTGACATGGTAGCTATTATTGTACGTAAACTCCACCAAAAGTAGGTGCTCATCCTAAGATTTCTTGAAGTATGTCATGTACAACCGAAGCTAGTCTTCCAGGATTTGGATCGCCTTCTCATACTGGCTGGCTTGTGGATGATAGGTTGTGCTGAACTTGGTCTCCGTACCAAGTTCCCTCTAAAAAGATCTCTAAGAGGAAGAGGTGAATCTAGGGTCCTTATTTGATACAATCTCCCTGGGAACACCATGGAGTTTGAAAATCTAGTCTCAATATAGTCTGGCCAAAGACGATACATGATAGGTCATTAGAATTGGAATAAAGTGCATCAATTTCATCAACTGATTGACAACAACCCATACTGAATCCATTTGGTTTCTGGAAGTGGGTAGATGTGTGATAAAGTTGCATGTGATGCAATCCCACTTCCCTCTAGTGGTGGTAGTGTCTATAACAAATTGTCTGGTCTCTGGTGCTTGATCTTGACATGCTGGTAGACAAGACATCGTGACATAGTATCAAGGACATCCTTCTTCAGCCCTGGCCACCAATAAAATTGGCACAAGTCATGATACATCTTCACTAAGCCCAGATACAGGTGTGGTCCTCGAATGATGGGCTCATGGAAAATGTCCTCACGCAATTCTGGATGGTTCAAAACATCTAGCACATATAGTCATTCTCTCATCTAGTACAAGCCACCTACCTCTCTATCCAAACCAGAATGAGCCCCATGTAGAAACCACTGTTCAAGAAACTAGTCAACTACCTAGGACTACCTGATCTGGTTTGTGATTGCCAGACTGATAGTTAGCCTCACTGACACTTCCACAAGGTGTCAGTCAACTATGTCCCTCTGATCATCATCCTCATTGTCAATCTGGCCCTACATACTACTAGCCTCCTACTCAAGGCATCTATGACCACATTTTCCTTACCTAAATAGTAGGTAATATCCACATCATAATCTTTAAAGAACTCGAACCAATTTTGCTATCTATTGTTCAAGTCCTTCTGCATGAAGATATACTTCAAGTTCTTATGATTTGTGAAGGGCAGGAAGGACAATCCATATGGATAATGTTTCCATATGCGCAAGGTGAATACAATTACTGCAAGTTCCAAGTTGTTTATAGGATAGTTTTGCTTGGGACACGTAAGCGATCACTTTGGCCCCTCTGCATCAAAACACATTACAATCCAACACTAAAAACATCACTGTACACTACAAAGTCATCATGGCCGTCTGGTTAACTCAAGAATTGTGCAGTAGTAATCTCTCCTTTAGGGTTTGAAAACTCTGCTCACATGGATATGTCCACAAGAAGTACTCATCCTTCCTTGTCAGCCATGCAGGAGGGGTTTCCAAGGAGAAGAAACCCTGTACGAACCTCCGATAATATCTGGTCAATTCCAAAAAACTTCGTATCAATGTGGCTGTAGTAGGTCACTCACATCTCAAAACTTCCTCAACCTTGGCTAGATCCACAACGATTTGAGTCTTTGATACAACATGTCCCAAGAAGACCACTTTGGATAGCCAAAACTCACATTTCGAGTGCTTGGCATAAAGGCAATGCTCTCGTAGTCAGTAAACCAATCCTCAAGTACGCCCCATGCTCCTCTTTGGACCTCGAGTAAATCAAGATGTCGTCCACAAATACAGTCACAAACTGGTCCAAGTATGGTTGAAACATCCGGTTCATGAAATCCATGAACGTTGCCGATGCAGCCTGAAAGGCATGACTTAGAAGTCGTAGTGTATGTACAGAACCATAAAGGTTGTTTTCGGTACATCATTCTCTCGTATCATCAACTGATGGTAGCCAATCAAAGATCAATCATCAAAAATACCACTGCTCCTCCAAGCTGATGTGCTGCATACATCCTCAAGTGCCTCTGCCACAGTGGCTGCATACATCCTCACTGGCTGCTGCTGTGCTGGGGCAGGAGG